>VNJQ01007509.1:600000-752321 GCA_008042515.1 Drosophila truncata
CACGCACACACTCGCTCACATAATACAAAGTGGCATAAACTAACTAAATAACAGTAACAATAACTTAAGTGTATTTGTGTATTAGTGAGGGCATCGCTTGCTCTCTGGCTATCTTTGCTAGCTTTGCCGCAGCTTTTTCCCAGCTTTCCCTATTCCCTTTTCCCCTCAATGGACAGCTCCTTTCTCCTTTCTCGAGTCTTAAGGGCGACTGTTGCAAAGTTTTTATTTATACACACGTTCCGTGTGCAGCAACGGCAATGGCAATGGCTACGTTTCTTTTCGTTTCATTCGTTTCCATTCGTTTGTTTGTTTGTTTGTTTATTTGTCATTTGCTTTGTTCCGTGCCCTGGCAATCTATGCCACTGCGGCCATGCCCCTAAATTGACTGGCCAGGCACAGGACAGGCACAAATACACCCTGAGAAAAAAGTGTATAGAAAGAGGTAGCTGAATTTTCTTTTAATAAGCAAAAAAAACAAGGATTTAATGTTTTTTTAAATAATTTCATTTCTTAAATGCATATTTTGTTGTATTTTATATTAATTATTAATGAAAACTATAATAATAAAGGTTATATCTCCATGTATGAAGTTAATAAATACTCAAAGGCTTTGAAAAGAATATCAAGTTAATAAAAATCAATAAAACAATAAATAAATACAAATCAAGTTATTAACTTGTACTTAAAATGTAAAAAATAACCAAAATCAATAATAAAATACCAAAAAGTATGACAAGTTCACCTGGATTTAAAAAATATCTCCTTTGGTGTCCTGTTCTTTATTTTCCCAAATATATTAATCGCTCTTAATCGACATTTTTCGCCCTGTGTGGTGGTTGGGGCGGAATAAAACTGAGAAAAAAGAGAAATCCCGTACAATTGTTGAAGCGCACGTACCGCACTCGCACAGTCAGCCTGGTCATGGGGACCACATGTCGTATACGTAACGTGGGGCATATCTCTCACTGAGGCTCCCCTCCCAACCGGTTTGCGTTTGCAATCAGCCGCAGTGAGTGGCCGCGCGGCCAGGCGACAAGTGCCCACACACACACTAGAACACACCAAGCACACACACACACACCACTCACACACACCCTTTATACACACTGGAATACTGGCAACACCAACATACACGTGGAGTCACACACAAGTTTCGATACTTTTAATTATTGCGTACATGACCGTAACGATGTAGCTGGACTTTAGAGAAGCTGCCCCAGGCAGCAGGAACAGCAGGAGCAGCAGAGGAGTCACAGGACCACCATCAGGTAGCAAAGCTTGGACTCGTTTAGTGCACGTATTAATCAGAGAGAGAGGACTGCCAAGTTTTTCGGTTCCTTCTTCTTCTCACTCCACTCCCGATCCTGTGTGCCCTGTGTGCTTGTCTTGTTCTAGTTTTCTGACTTTGTACCTTTCTGGCCCGGCAAACTTTGGCTTCATTAAAAATCAGTGAACGTTTCATATTTTGAAGAACGTGACACTACGTGTATGAAATCACAAGAGAGACAGGAAGGTCCTTGGGCGTGGCTAAGGGATCATAATGGCAACCGCAAGTCCGGCAAATACAAGAAGTCCAAACTGATTGACGCATAAACAGGCAATTAAGTGTAAAAGGCAGTTTCAATTGTTTGACAATCCGCGCTAAATGAATTTCCTCACACGCATTTCAAATCAAATTTACCAGAATTTAATTTCCAGCTCGCTTTCATGGCCCGGCAAATCCTGTGTGCGTGCGGATACCATACGTGGGTGAGTTCCGGGCACGTTTCTAGATTTGTTTACTTTGTAGCCGGAGGACCAAGAGGACCAAGAAGCGCGAAGGGCAAAGCGAAGCGGAGCATAAATAAATTTCTATAAATTCTTGCACGGCATTTCATTTGCCATCGCCGTTGCGCTGTCCAAAAATGCCAGCGCAGTCAGTCAGCAGCGGCAATGCCTTCACAGGCTAGAGGGTTCCAGGAGCCAGGATCCAGCAGGAGCAGCAGGAACAGCTCCAGCTTCGGCTCCGGCTCTGGCTTATTTATTTATTCATTCGCTGTGCTCTCCCTTTTGTCTCTATATGTATGTATGTATGCCAGTTCCCGTGTGTGTTTGTTTGCCATTTTCTGTATGAAAGGATTTTGCAGAATTTAACAAACAAACAAACAAACACGGGGGAGACACAAGGAATCGGCCCGAAAAGCACCACGACACGCACTGCGACCCGGCCGGAATGCCGGGCTACCAGGCGGCTGCTCATAAAGTTGACCCGAATTCATGCTAAACTTGCCCTGCCACTCTGGGCAAATAAATAAAGCAACAAGATGCGGATGATTCTCTTGAATCGAATGGCAAGGCGACTGGCAAATGCCCTACCGGAAATCTAATTGAAAGTCCTGACGAAATAATTGGATAATCACAACAAAGAAAGAACACGGCGAAAAAATATAACCAAAAGGTGAGAAAAGATCCTATAAAGATGTTCTTTAATGTAATATCTTTTTGGCTCTGTGCATATATCAATCACAGAGAGAGAGAGTTAGTTTCCAGTCAACCCTCATGGCAAAGTTCCTATGCCCTTTGAAGAACCCCTGCAAAACGCTTCCGTTTTGTGCGAGGGCGCCAAAAGGACTTGGGCCACGGGCATTAGAAACATCAACAAATGATGGTTAGAGGGGCTGAAATGGTTTCTTTTTTCTTATTTTTTGGGTATGCCGGCATGCGATTCAATACGTTTTATCTGTGCAAGCAACACTCGTGCTCAAGAAATTGCAAAACCAAAATAAATAAGATTCGATTTATGTCGTGAAGAAAAAAGGGGAAAATCTGAAAGGATGAAAACTCTTCAACAGCTTCCGTGTTTATTTATAGACGCTCAAATAGTGCCGGAAGACCCGAAAACCAAGCCCAGGACACACACATTCTATACACCAAAGTTTCCATTCGCATTTCAGGCCGCAAAATTTGTATTTGCGCTGCGGATTTGTGTTTTGTTGTATTCGCCGTGTGGCAGCAAATTTTTAATGAATTTACAGGGACAGGGAACTGAACCGAACTGAAGTGAACCAAACCCAAACCAAACCAAACCAAACCGAAACCAAACTGAACTGAACCGAACTGAACAGAGTGAAAGGGCTTGCGAGCAACCCGAGCGGCATTCCGTTCCGTTTCAGAGCTCATTTGATATTCAAAACACATTCGGCAAATATTGATACCCCCGTAAATTGTTTAAAATGCGCAATATCCAACGTCAATAGAAGACAAATTGTGAACTAAAAGCGTAAAACGCAAATCACGCAGCTTTTAAAACTTTGTCCCCGGCGCCACGCGGCGTATACTTGATTATTGGCAATCAGCCATAGTTGGGCCCAACTTCTAGCCACCCTCGAGAACCGCAACGAGCCCACCACCAATTGTATAATTAAGGCCTGCCAGCTAATTATAATTGATGCCCAAGCCAATGTCGATTTTTTAGTTTCAACTTTCTGAACACACACATACACAGAAATGCCACAAGAAATGATTAATTATGCTCTAAAAGTTGCACGTTAAAGGGATGAATTTTGCTTTTTGACTTTCCGCTTTTAATAGCTTCAGCTTGAGCCACTAATGGCGCTTCTAAAAACGGCTTCGAGCATATCGGATATCGTTTTTTAACGCACTGAAATAGTTTGGGGAAAATCCCCTCAAAGCAAAAGAGGGAGAAAAGTTTTTCGATTATCTAAGAGCTGCTGCCAAAGATACGAGCAGCAGCAGCAGCATGTAAGCCAAGGCAGTGTGCCTGGGGATAATTTAGTCATTTTTGTTATTGTTTGGCAGTCGGAAAACATAGAGTTTTAATTGAAAATCTTTGACTATACAATGTGAATGCTATGCAAAGCACCAGCAGCACCAAATGCCACAATCGAGGGCAGAAAGCCGAAAGCCGACTTCCACTGGCAACATTCTACATATTCAGCATACAACTTTGATTGATTTATCTGTCAATATGCAGGAGGCAGGAGGCAGGCTGCAGGAGGCAGACAAGGCAGCAGAAAGCCAACAATGCTTCGAATGCACAAAACATACCAGAAAGCTAGAGAGAGAGTCTGCGAATGGCACAAGAAAGGCAGCACCAATCCATAGCAAAAATTGCAATTGTTAACTCAACTGAATTTACATGAATTCCCTTTCTGTTACATGCATGTACCCCCTCCCGGAGGTCCTGTCCATCGTCCGGCTCCTTCCTTATTGCCTCCTGTCGACCCGTCACTGTCACTTGCTTTTGCCCTAACCTATATTTTGTTTCCAGTCCTGTTTATGCAATACTTTTTCGCTACCTCCTCACATCCTCACAGAAATATATATATATTCATTTGATGGAAAGGGCTTTTCGGTGTAATGATGACCACAGTTCACTTAAAAGTCATATGCTTGGATTGCGTAGAGAACATGCACTTGCAGCGGGCACAAAACCATAAACTTGCCACATTTGCATAAAATGCCCTGATGCCTCAAAAAGCATCTGGAGCAGCAGCAGCAGCAGCAGCAGCAGCAGCAGAGCAGAGCACAGCTCAGCAGCAAGTCCGTAAAAGTCTCTTGGCACAAATCGTATTTCACCAATAAATTGAGGAAATGTTTAGCTACGTACGAACGTATGTACGTACTCTCCGGCCTTTTCCCCTATCTTGGTTCGGTCCCATGTTTACCGTAGTTCAAAGCAATGACTTGATTTTTGATTTTGCCCAAAAATCGCTTGTTATTTCTGGTCTGCGCTCTGCGTTCGTTCATGCCATTCCCCACACGACGACTACCCAAAAAGCATATTTCCTAGCATATATCTCACTGGCCCTCTGCCATATCTGCATATTTGCCATGGAAAATACACCAGAAATTCCTGCAAAATGTGTTGAATAATCACTTTTTTGGGGGGAGAGACTTTCGGCCAAGGCCTGAGCCTGAGAACTGAATTGAATCTGTTAATCCCACAATCACGTCTAACCAAAGCCTCTTTTAATGCGTTTCTAATTAATTTTAAATAAGATTCCACATTAAAGAAAAGCCCCCAAAAGCAGCTTAGATAAAACGTGAGTGCACTAAGGAAAAAGCTATTAAATAAAAAATTATTTGAAGAATTTACTTAAGGTATTTAAAGGTTCTTGGAAAGGTTAATTAATTTATCTTTCAAGAATAGTTCCCGATAATATTATATTTATTATTATAAAAAAGGGGCACTGAATTATAAATTATATTCTATTATTTTTGTGAGTGCTCACTTTTCCCCAAAATAGTTTTAGTGTCAGTTGGAGGTCGTGGCTGAGTTGTAACTGCGTGTCTAGCCTTCGATTAATTCATTATGCCCGGCATCCAGGCCAGTCTCCCCCAGAGTTCCTCTGGCATCCCCAACAACGACAACTGTCAATGTCCTAGTTAAGGGCTTAGATGTGGCATTAGGCGTCGATTTAACACGACCCCTGGCCCTTTATTTTCCTTCTCCTTCTCCTGGCCACTAGAGTTTCGGGTGCGCTAAGAGGGCCTAAAAGCGCTTCAGGCCAGGCTCAGGCTCAGGCTAGGGCCAACTTATGAATGCGCGTGCACACACATCCTACACACACACACAGCAAAGCTGAGCCACTGTCACAGCGCTGATAAAATGCGAAGCGGATTAGGAGGTCCTTCGTACCACCGCCGCCGCACCGGGGCACAATCAGTAAATGGCACTTGATTCACTGCGCAAGTGGAATTTTTGATAACTTTGCCAAGAGGAAAAGTTGGTCAAAAGTTGGCTGTCGCTTTAATGCGTATAAATGCTTATCTGGCAGCGAGTATATGACTAGATGACGATGCCTGTGCCTCTCAAAGCCAACTTAAATCCACTGAAAGCATTGGCTTTTCTTCTTCACGTGCTTCTCTCTGCTGCCTTTTCTATTTTTTTTTTCTTGTGTTTTTCTTGTTTTCCAAAGTTGGCAAAGTTTTCAGCTTGAACATTTGCGCCTCGCAGCGCACACACACCCATATATCCCTATCCCTATCCCGTACATAATTCAGCAAAGACGCTGGCAACACGTCACACAAATGTCGCCAAAAGCAAGTCTCAATGCACGCCATCAATCTTTGGGGGCAACAGCTCTTCCGAACTCCTCCCATCTTCGCTCCGGTTCGCTGCCTCTGTGCACAATTGAATTATTACATCGGGTTGAGCAGACGCTTGGCTATTTGGTACTCGATTTGGTCACTTAACCAGCCAACGAGGAGCAGACAGCATATAGCATATAGCATAACCAACAACAACAACAACAACAAGGATGACGTGAGTGGCAGCGACCACCAGAGGGACAGGACATTGCCACTCATTTGCACCCCAGTTTGTTTGCTTGTTTGTTTTCCTATCAGAGAGCTGGTCACTTGCCAGGGGGAATGTAAATTTGTAAAGGAAATCATAATGAAGGTAAACTTTTGAAGATATTAATATAAGAGATATTAGTAAACAGATTTATATAAAATATTTCAATTAGAAATTACATATATTATTAATATTTCCCCCTAAAAATGTATCCAATAACAAAGTCAATGTTGCTTATCCTTAATTGTTAAGCATTTTATATCTCATATGGCTAGGGCTCTTCGGGGTTATTAATTTTTCTGTCCATGTACCTTCTCTATTGCCTAAATGTTTGCCTTTGGCTCTGCTGACCCATTCGCATCCTAGTTGACCTTCAGTCTGGGCTTTTATTTGATGATTGCCTGTTGTTGTTACCACTCCTGTAGCTGTCGTTGTCGTTGTCGTTGTCGTTGTCCTTGTGCGTTGCGTGTTCTTCCTCAGCTGTGTATTCGACTGCGAACAGCAAATTAAAACAATTTTAACAGCTACTTTCGATGTCGTTTGTCGGCGTCTACGTTTGCTCCATAAATAAAACATGTCAACTTGTTATTGCTGCCCTCGACAGACGGTCTTGTGTCCTGGATTCTGGATTCTGGATTGTGGGTCCTGGGCCCTAGTGCCTGCAGCCTGTTATTGTTATTGAGGGTCGGGATTGGTATTGGCATCGCCACTGTTATTGAACTATTTACATTTGTTGCTGCAAGGGCGGCAGCTAATTTACGACTCTCCTCTCTCTAGCATACCGCTTCCAGCATCAATGAGCCTTAAAGCAGCCGGCAAATTGTTGTTCATAAATAAATATGCCGAACATAAATCCCTATGCTATAAATAAGCGTGAGCACAGGCGTCAAGCAATTTATAGGCATTGATTTTCCGGCTCTCCCTCTCTCTCTGAGGGCAAAGTGACAAAAGTCCTGGTGTGGAGGGGGGGGGTCAACCCCAAAAAGTGAAAGTGAAAGTGAAACTTTTCGCCACAGCACGATGTTTTCGCCACGTTGGCCGACTGACACTTATTAGATAAGTTTTTTTGAAGATAGGTCGGTGGTACATCATTTCGCCATTTGCCATTTAGCCAGAGGCCTGGCTTGGTCCTGGCCTGGTCCTGGCCTGACTTTAATTTTAATTGCATGCTTATCTGGGCCAAAAATAAAGCAAATGCCATTGGGGAGGCTCCACTGACTACTACGGCTTCTTGAAATCCCCAGCTAAGCCGGCCCAATAAGACTTTTTATTGTCTTAGCCCGGCATTTAAATTGATCAAAAATGTTGCAGGCCAAAAGGAAAACCAGAGCAAAGCAATGGCTAAGCCAGAGACAGTGAACCTGGAGTCCTGGGGAGGTCCTGACGATTTCATTCAATCTATAAGTAATTTCTTGGCCATTTTTATCACACAGCCAGCCAGGAGGGAAGCCGGCGTTGCCGGGGCGATGAGCTGAGACCACCCACGTGATTTGAATATTTTTCCAATAAACTTCAACAGCTTTTCAACAGTTTCAAGGCTTTCAAGGGTGGGGTTGGGGTTTCGGGCCGCCTGTCAGGCCTGCCTGGTGCTTCAGATCCAGCTTCCACTTGCCACTCGCTCTCACTCGCCTCTCATCCTCTTTTCATTTACATATTGGATTTAAATGCCCAGACTTCCTTCCTGCTCCATGTCCATGTCCAGCTGAGTGTTTTTCCTGCTTTGCTTTGGACGCCACGCAAAGGGAGAAGCAGAGAGCGCCTAAGCTTAATCGAATTTGCCGCAAATTGGCAATAAATTTTAATTTTGAAAGCGATTCCCCGGCGCTGATTGAAGTTAATCAAAGCGAAGGCCGAGGCTGAGGCAGAGGCCGCAATTTAAAGGCTCACCGCCGACTCACTCCATTTGGGAGTTCACAATGCATTTCAGTTCATGCTCTCCATTGTCCTTGTTCAGGGCATTGCACTTGGTTACCACTTCCACTTCCGTCTCCACTTCGTTGCATTCGCAGGCTGCTGCTGCAGCTCGAAATCCTATTCAATTTGCAGGTGAAAGCGCGAACCTTCCAAGCAAAAACTTAGCAGCAAACAAGTTGCAAAGAGCAGAAGGCAAAAACAGGGCTTATTTACCTTGGTCAGGAAGGGTTTTTTTGCCTTCCAAGCAGAAGCAGCAGCAGCAGTAGCAGCTTTTGAAACTACTTCATCAATTTCATTCAGCACAACGGCGCCGCTTTTTTCCTCAGCTCTCCTCTGGCCTTTATATTGTTTTTTGTTTTTTCTTTTTTTTTTCGGCCCATAATCAACTTAAAAGGCATTGGCAACAAGAAACAACAACAGTTGGGGCACAAAGTACACCGAACAAAATGTAGATCAGTTGGTTTTAGATATTCAAGGGAGGACTGGCAGAAAGGGATTTCAATCTTGCCACAGAAAATTCAATTTTAGGAGTGTGTAGAGTAATTAGAAATCCTTTTTGGCTTATGCAGGAAATTATTTGCATTACTTTTGAAAGAAAAATATGGTAGTTTAACTTAATTATGAGTTTTTTCTTATTTTATAAATATTGTTTATAAATTCTGGTTCATTCTGGAGAATTTTTGGTTTATTGCTGATTTATTACTGGGTTACTTTTCGTTTGTTTAAGCATAAATCAAATTCTTAAGGCCTTTCTGTAGATTTATTTTCCTATTCCTATCTTTTTCTAGAATATTTAATTAAGGAACTCACAAAATTTTGCTTAAACTTTAAATAATTTCCTGTGTAATCCTAGGACCCTAGTAAAATCATGCCTGTAGTTGTGTATATAGCTGTTGCCGGTTGCCGGTTGCTAGTTGTTGGTTGTTGGTTGCTACAGACAGCCGGGAGCATTGGCAGAGCCATTACGATGCCAGCGATTACGCCCACTTTTTGGGTAGCCAAAGCCGGAACAGGAGCAGGAGCGATGCTTTGGCCAGGGCTTGTCGCCTGTCTGTCGCTATCCATCGAGTCCTTGCCATTTGCCACGGAAACGGATTTGACGAGCCATGCAGCACTTGCAAAAGCAGCGTTTTGACACTAATTTCATTTGGTGGCAGGGTTTTGTTCTTTTTTTGTGGCAAAACAAAACGCAGGCCACCGAGTGGGCAGACGTTAAAGGTGCAAATGCCAAAATAAGACTTAATTCAGCCAGCATCCAGCCAGCACCCAGCTTCAGTTCAATTTGCGAGCTGTTTTGGAAAGTTGGCAAAGTATTTATTTATTTTGCACGCAGCCATTGCAAGTTAACTGAAAACTGTAAATGGTTTTTAGCGCTGCTGCTCGGCGGTTAAGACAACCGAGCAAACAGACGCTGATGGCTGCTGCCTCTTGTTTCCTTTCATTTAGCCAAGTTCTCAAGTGCTGCCTGCAGTTTACTCTTATTCTCCCGAGGACCCGCAAACGGAAGCCAAAATAATGAAGTAAATTCAAGGATTGCCAAATGAAAAATGTGATATTTAAATATATATTTTTGTTCTTGGCTTAAATGTTTTATTTTTCATTATTTCTGTTGCATTTTTGCTGTAAACTGCAGCTATATTTTTTTGAAAATAACTAAAATCATTGCCAGCAGGTACAGAATGTTGCATGTATGGTTTTTTCTCATTTATTTTTTGTATATTTCCGGTGACATTCTTTTAGGTTTTATTATTTGAAATTCTTTTTAATTGGAATTTCATACAATGTTACCAGCAAACATATTAATAAATTCCATTTTATGGTAAATAATAAACTTCTTATTTTATAGTTTGTATTTTTCATTAAAAATATTTCAATTTAAAAGTAAAGGTAAAAATTTAATTCACTTTTAGGACATACATTTGAAGTTTCTGTATTATTATGTAGATTATAGTTTCGCTAGTTGATTCCATTTCATTTACCACTTATTTTCATGGTGCTATAATGTCGAGTAAAGTTTTAATAAATCCAATTTATGCAACACCATTTATTCTCCCTACTTTGTCGATTTTTCTACCTGGCAGCAGTCTGCCCTCTAAGCTGAAAGTACCGATTCCCCTTTGACTTTCCTCCTGCTCGATTACCTTATACCTATATCCCCATATATATATATATTATATATACTTGTGCGATATGCGATGGGTGCTCTCAATCTGACAATCGCATTGGCAATGCGTGTGCGCCACGCTTTAATGCGAAATTCTGATTGCGCTCGAATGGCTTCATTTATTTTCGCCACCAACAAGCAGCGGGCAAAGTGATATATAAAAAAAAAAACAGAAAATACAGAAAAACCAGCTGAAAAAGAGCGAAGAAAAACTGCGAAAAGCGCAGAAGGGAAAAACAAAACCGACAGTTGTACATAATATTTCACTTATGCATGTGCGCGCCCCCTCTGAGCCGGCGAGCAAAGTGAAATGAATGAATGAGTGGCATGCGTAGCGCTAGAAAATTTGTTATAGCAATTTGAACTGTCAACGGGAAACCGAAAAAGTAAATTAAGAAACATTTGAAATTTAATTCACTTGCCAGGCCGAGTCCTTTAGGGGACAAGTCCTCCTGCCACCAGTCAGGGTATAAACACACAACATATATATAGGAAACGGGCTCCTCCACCTGCCCCGTATGGGTGTGGGTGTGTGTGCACATTAGAGCTCGTGAGTGGCAGCATCATAGTCGCAGAGCATACCTGTCTGCCAGGTGACACCTCCGCCACTTGAGCACAGGAGCCAAGTAACACGGCAACGGAGAGAACAACTGGCAGCCCGGCTTCCACAGTCACACAGTCACTCGCAGACTGAGCACTCAGCAAAAAAAAATTGGATATGGTAAAAACAATACCAAGTTAGCCGAATTTCATGGTGTAAAAAATTCTTTATTTACCGGAAACCTGACCTCAGCTTATATTTTTCCTTATTTATATTTAAAAAACCCACAAACAGTTAAAATTTAAGCAGTACAAGGGAACAATTTCAGCTATAAAATATAAAAAACTTCAATATATTGAAAGTTCTTAAAAAATTCAAAGAAACCACAAATAAAAAAAGATATTAAAAGGCGTAGTATTTTATTTCCAATAAAATAGAACTCACTTTCAATCAAAATAAAATTAATTAATTAATTTATTGAATATTTTAGAGCATTGGCTTAACGTAAATCCATTTAATAAACTGGTAGAAAATCTCCCACTTTGAATTTTCTGGTCTAAGCTTCAATATAAACTGCAACTCAATTAAAGTTTTAATTAAATGTGTTATTTCTCAATTAAAAGAAAAAAAAGGAAAAGTGGGATTTTCTTCAGCTTTTTGCCAATTTCTTTGCAGAAAATTTCAAAATGTATTTTAATTGTTGAACTCGAAGTTGTGCCAAGAAGGCAAAAACCAAACAAAGGCAACCACAGAGTTTCGAAGAGTTTCTCCTAACAAGAGACAAAATAATAAGTAAATAAAACAAAATATTTTTGGAAGTTTATTACGAATAATTCTTTCTCAGATTTTGGCACTCATTTAAAAAATACAAGACTTTTAGAAACCAAACTAGAGACTTAAAATTCGAATCCTTAACGACTTTAGTTTTTTTTTTTCCGTGCACAGACATTTGTCGACCTGCAAAATTAGGCGAGTGTCACGAATTTAAAATAACTTTTAATTCATTCTTGATGAACATATGCAAACGTTGTTGCTGCTGTCGCTGTTGCTGCTGCTGCTGCTGCTGCTGCTGCTGATGTTACTGCTGCCTGAGTGCCACACGGCGTATGAGTGCGGCTGGGAAATGAGCCCCACACGCACTGTGTGTGTGTGTGGCAGTAAGGCAGTAATGTGTGGGTGTGGGTGTGCGGTTGCCACGCCTCTTAAGTGCCACATAACTCGAGCTGAGCATAAACAACCGCACTCGCATAAATGTTCGTTAAACTCAACCCGACTCAGACAGGGCCGAAATGTGGTACAGCGGAGAGTCAGAGTCTCCTTTCTCCCACCTTCCCCACCTGAGCCACATAATTATTAAGTTTCCAGTTGGACGGAAACTGTGCACACCTACAAGTACCATTACTACCACTACTTGAACGGACGAGAGGGGCCGTCTTCGATTGTCATAAATCAACATGGAGGGTCCAGGACACAGACTGTCAACCGATTGTTGTTGGCCAGGCATATGCTTCTCGCCCAAAAACAGGTGCAACTTCGAGCGGCGACCCACTTAAGAGGAAAATTCAAATTTCAGTTTCGGCTGGCACAGCCAAAGTTTCCAGTTCCAGTTCACTAGCTAAAAAAGGGGATGGGAAAGGTATAAGAGGAGGAGAGGAGCAGCAACCTGGCAAAATAAAAGTTAGCGTAAATTATGCGCCAACGTGCGCGCGGCCCTAATAAAAGTAGGAAGAGCAGCAAAGTAAAAACAAAGCCACTGGGATACCGATCCCAATCCCGATTGAAAGCCGTATATATAGAGAGATGTATACGGTGCATCGAACCCCTGGATGATGCGATGTAGCAGTACCAACCTTGTGGCTTCTTCCTCCTTCTTCTCCTTCAGCTGTAGTTGTTGTGGCTTCTGATGCCTTCGCCGGGTTATGCTTTCTAATCCACGCACGTTTTGCTTTTAATATTTATTTTGCGCTTTTTCACACTTTGCACACTGAGACACCGCACACTCGCAGCTCGCAGCTCGCAGCTAGCAGCTCGCACAGCTCGCACTTCAAAGGATAATCGGAAGGGCAGGCTGAGTTGCTGAGTTGCTGAGCGCTCAAGTCCTGGGGCTCTGATTATCGATGCCCCCTGACTGCGGATGGGTTTTTGTTATGCACGGCGAGCACCGAGCACAGTTCATCAATGCAAATTGCCACTGAGAACCGCGAGACCGCGTTATCGGTCGTCGGAGTTGACTTTATGGGGTTATCATTCACTGAACTTTTGGGTATCTCTCTCTTGTTTATGAATTCTCTATTAAATTCGACTTTATTATAATTTCAAAGGTTTAGATGCTAATCAAGTGTTGTTTAAGTATTGTTGTTGTTTACTTCTGGGCCATGTTAGCCATGTCTGTCCCAGTGGGAGCGATAATAACACCGTCACACTAACCGACCCGCACGAAAGACGCTTTCCAACTGATTCGTAACTGATTCGTACTCCAATTCGCAGCGGAACGAGGCGCCTCGTCAGGATTTAAAGGCAACTTCGGCTCCCTGCCGAAGTCAAAACCGAAGTCCAACTCTGTTCGGTTGGGATCCACAGTCCTCGGGTCGGGTTGTGGATGATAATGTGCCAAGTCCAGAGCGTTCCGTTCCGTTCACCGCTGATAAGAGGCTGCTGCTGCTGCTCTGCTGCTGCTGCTGCTGCTGCTGCATTGACAACAATTTATTTTTTGCACGTTGCTCGCATTTAAATGTTTTTGCTTATTGTCTGCGGAGGGATGGTGCTGGTGGCACCACTTTTTTAATCACTTAAAAATGTATGTGAAATGGTTTTTTTTTCGTTTTTTGTGTGTTGTGTGTGTGCGTCTTTTTCGACACGTGCGTGTCAAAACGCCAGCAAAGGGTTAAACGTCAAAAGACAGAAGACAGGCGAGGGTGAAGCGTAGCAATTTGTTGCCAAGTTTATTACAGTGACAAACGGGCCGGGAGCCAGGTCCGAACTGCACGCGCTAAAGACGTCACGCAGCGATATGCAATGCCAAAGTTAATGGCTATAATCCCGAACGAGTTGGACAAGTCAGCCAGCCGGGCCACCGAGCAGCCGTTTCTTTTTACGAGTGCGTAATAAGAAGGCGTGCGACGTGCTGAAGGGACGTGATCTTACGTCCTATCTTAGCTTTTGGTTCCCGCCAAAAAAAAGAAATCCAGGCATTTTAAAATTAAGCACGACCCATATCCTAATCCTGGCCAAATTAAAAACACTATCCGAAAGAGAGAGAGAGAAAGTAGTTCTCTCAGAGAGAGCGAGCGTCCCGGATGAAAAACAGGACTAGGTTAGTGGGCCAGCTTAAGGCCAACTTAAGCCAGCAATTAAAATCGAGCAGGAACACGGGGCTTACTGGCTGCCAGGACGAGTGCACTTAGCACCTAGCACCTTTCACCTCGCACTTTGTCACTCCTCACACCCTGAAAACCTCTCACCTTGCACTTGAAAGGAGTCCTACTTGAAATTTGACACTTGGCAGTCTATCCCCAGCTCATTCCTAGACTTTGCTAAGTATTTTTCAATTAAAATGTCGGCGAAACTTGCACGCATGATAAGCACAAAAGTTTCTCATTGTCAGCGCCTAAAAGCATGCTACACACAATGGCAAACAGCCGAAACTTTGGTCCTGGCGCCTATCAATCTCCCCCGCGACCCGCTCACGACTGCGTGCCCCCGCATAACACATAATGTCGGTATTTCCAGCTTCCGATTTCAGATTTGCCTTTGCCGGCTGTCTTCTTTTTTTTCTGTGGCTGCTTGCGACATATTTAAATCGGAATCGGCGGGGAAGGACTTTGACTTGAGTCGGCTTCCGGCCGCTTAGGCCGTTGAAAAATTAACTTGTCCGGCAACTGGCGCCAGTAAATAAGCAGCAGCACTTGGCAAAAACTCGGAAAAACATGACACGAAATGGCCATAAAGTTTTGGAAATTAAATATCTTTCAAGTTTTTAATAAAACAAATCAAATAAACAAAAAAACAGGGTCGATGAACTGAAATATACACGAAAAATCAAGAGGTTTCACAGGAAATATGCTGTATTATAATTTCAACATAAAGAAAACTTATATTTCAGTTTTCAAAGGTTTCTCTTAAGTTTAAATTTGTATTTTAAAAATATATAAATATATACATTCGTTTTCATTTCATGTTTTTGTATGGTTTTTCCCAAGAAACTTTTAAAAATTAAGCTTCCAAAGTAAATAAACTTGGTTTCCTGGTATATTTTGCCTTTCCCTGAAAGAAAACATAAAAATATTCAGAGTGTGTCCTACTTCCTGGAATTAAGCCCTGCTTTTTGCCAAGTGTGGCCTTTGGAAAGCTTCTAATCTAAGTGCTGTGGAATCATCAGCGATGTGACAGCGACGTGTGGGAAGGGCTTGGGGGATTGGGGAATCCGAGGAGAGGCGATATTGGAGTGCCAAGTGTCTCTCTGCCCACCATTAAACTGGACAAAGCTGTGCCTGTTGCTGTGGAGCTGGGAGCTGGAAGCTGGGAGCCTGGACCCCGATGTAGACATGGATGTGAATGTGTGGCTCTGCTCCTGTCTGCTGACATGAGCTGCAAAGTGCGGCACGTGTTGGCGTAACAATTTGGCAGGACGAAAAACACCAACAGCAGCATCACAAGTAGCGCCGGAAGGACAATGGCAAACGCTTTTATGTGCCGTAATGAAAAACTGTTATCTGCGTGCGCAATTTGAACGCAATTTGGTAACGCGTTTCGCCACATAAAACTTAAGTGACCCGAAACCGGGCCGCCGACAGGAGAAGGACCTTCACTCCCAGTTCCAGTTCCAGTTTCGGTTTCAGGTTCAGGACTTCTCACACATGGCTCCGTGGCAAAACTGTTGACACTTGCAGGAAAATCAAAAGGCTAAGGTCCAGAACACAACGTGAAAAGCGAAATTGTTTGGTGATTATGCTGCATTAAAGCCAAATGTTCCGTATACTTTGTCGTCACCATCAGCATCACCATCACCATCACCACCAGCACCGTCAACGTCAACGCACTTTACTTTTATTTACATGTCAGTCAACTAAGGCACACAAAAGCAGAAAGGACGCCTGCCTGCCTGCCCCCTAAATTCTGCAGTTCCCACCGCCGTGTGGCACACAGATTTGCAGCAGCTGCGGCTTTGGCAAACTATCATTAACATGTGGCATTCGCCCCGCCTCGACCCTTAACCCTTGGCTGCCTCTTGATGCAAAAAAAGGCAGAAGGAAAGCCAACAAAAATCCTGCGCTTTTGCAGTTTTTACAACTTTGCCTGGATGCTGCCGCTGCTGCTGCTGGTGCTTATTTACTTGTAAAATTTATTAAATATTTTTGTGGCTGTTGCCTTTGCTTTGTTACCCTTTCTTGTCCTCTTTTTTTTTTTTGTTTTTGGCCCTCTCATTTTTTGTGTACCGCAAAATTGCTGACGTTTTTAATCCTTAAGAAGCTTTTGGCTCACATTTTTACAGCACACAACGTTAGAGCGGGGTTTACCTGTTCCTTTTTCTGTTCCCTTTCTTTTTTAATATGCATTTTGCATAATTTTCATATAAACATTACTCATACGCCATGTGCACCATGCAGAAGCAGCCGCGCCGGCAGCATAATAAGCAAAACAATTTAGCCAGCTTAACACAAATGAAATTTTGAGTCCCGCTCTTAAACCAAGGACGTAATTTGATTGGCACAGGTAACCCCATCATCCATATCATCCATCCATCTTGCCATGGAGCTGCATAGAGTCCCCAGCGGCGCCGCATTTGTTGGCTTAATAAACTTTTATTGAGAAAACGAGGGCGCAAATATCTGTATAACTGGGAGAGTGCAGCTGCCAAACAAAACCATGACCGATATTAGGCAACAATAACAAGCTAGCAGCGTGGGTTTGTTGCCCGACAAAAATTCCAGACATCAGACAGGGGCGTGGGATGGAGATTTCTATGAGATAAAATAGGGGAATTTAATTTAGAGAGTATTTATTAGTAAAATTAATTAGTTTACTAAATTATCTAAGTATTTCCAAGGAGATTTTATTAAAAAATAAATTGTTTTATAAAATAAACAGGCCTCTGAGTTTAAAACTTCGTTAACACCTTTATAAAACTGACAAAGAAATTAAAGTAAATAATAAATAAACATATTTTGATATAATTCCATTAATATCTCCTACAGTTCTTCCTGAAACTAGATAAAATCTGACATATACTCCCTTCCCCTACGCCTCTGTTGCCGTTTCGAATATTTGTGTTAGCCCAAGCTAAGCGACGCCTGCTGCTGCTGCTGCTGCTTTCGGCGCCGGCGGCTATCAAATTTTAATTAAAATTCAAAAACCAATAAATGCTCGTCGGCAAGAAACAAAAAGGGGAAAAATGCTCGTTCTCTCGGTTCGAATTATTCTGAGAAAATAAACTTGCATGCGGCGGTGTCGGCGGCGGCGTCGGCATGCACAAAAGGATGCCACTAAAACGATCTATTAAAAATATTTCCCCCTGCATATTATTCTATGCACTTTTCGATTAAATTTATTATTTCAATCGACCTACCTCCTGTTTGTGTCTGCCTGATAGAAATAATATTTGTGCAGGCTAATTGAGAAAACCATAATCAATCGGAGGTAAGGCTGGAAAATATGTTTAATATTTTCAGCAAAGAGGGAATTGCTTTCCGGCTGGCTGGAGTTCAGAGTTCAGAGTTCCGAGCTCCCAAAGGTAATTGTATATAACGTCACATTGTCCAATCCTCGCATGAAGTCGTAAACTTTTTGGCCAGTTCAAGGAACTATAGTGCTCTTGCCTGGTAATTAAGCTTTGAACAGAAACAATGCCCGAGTATTTTCCACTCGCTTTCCCAGTTGTCTATTGTTGTTTCTGTTGCCGCTTGTTTGCCTTATAGTTCAGCTAACAATCTGGTTGCACTAAAAATAACAATTTATAGAAAATGAGAAGAAATTAGTATTTTCAGTTATTAGTATTTATTTCAGTATTTAGTAGTATCTTTCAGTATTTTTGATAGAGTTCTTGGTATTTTATTAATAGTTTTTGTGAGCTTGAGAACATGTTATAAAAATATTTTATAGTGTAAACAATTTATACCTTATTTTCCAAGTGCAATTTATAGAAAATAAGAAGAAATTAGTATTTTTAGTATTTAAATTAGTATTTAGTAGTATCTTTCAGTATTTTTTATAGTGTTCTTGGTAATTTACTTATACTATTTCTAAGCTTTAGAACATGATATACAAATATTTTATATAGTAAACAATTTATACCTTATTTTCCAAGTGCATAAACTATAGAACTGCACTACCTTCCAGTCAGCTGCTGCTGCTGCTGCTGCTTCTGCTTCTTTTGCTTCTTTTCTGCTGGCATTGTTTATGTATCTTAAGGATAATGACGCGCTTCATTATGCGCCTGTGTGAGGATGCCATGGATGCTCCTGCCTGCTGGCTGTTCCCTGTTGGCGCTCCTGGCGCTTTCCTTGCTTTGCTTTATGTTCGCGTGGTATTTGTATTTTTTTTTTATTTTTTAAGTTTTGCCTTCGTCTTTTGCGTAAAAACTTTTCGACTCCTAGACGTCGCGACGTTTTCGCCGAGATAATAGAAACCCGATACGCTGTGCGCATCTAAGCTTTATCTATGGCGCTGACTCGTCGTCGTCGTTGTTTTGGCATTGTTCTCGTTCCAGCCCCCACGTCCTTTGTTTTTATTTACCCACACCGGGAGCTGGCGGCTTTTACAAGCAGTAAATTTAAGTTGATGCTCTGCTCCTTCGGCCTTCCTCCTTCCACCACCGCACTTGCAGTGCGGTGGAAATAAAAATGTTGAATCGTCATAAATGGCTCCATAAACTACGTCAATAATGCCCATGCCCCCAATGCCTGGCCTCGACATCGCAATGTTGCCGGGTAACTTGTAAGGCAGCCGCCAAGAATGAGCATAAAAATGAGAATGAAAATGAAAATAAAAATAGTTGGCCGGCATAAACGCCTCCGTGATTTTTACATAAGAGCCCTGGAGCCAACGTCCAGGCAAATCCTGGCTCTCAGCTTCCCAAGTCCGAGGAGTCTGCTCTTTGTTTTTTTATTGTTTGCATTGCGACGACGACGACGACGACTCCCGTCATTGCCATGGGCGCGAAATGCTAGCTAGAATTAATTAAAATGAATGAGGGGACATGTCATAAACAAAGCCAGAGTCAACTGTTGACTAAGCGACCCGGCCAGCCCACCAGCAGCAGCAGCAGGAGCAGCAGCAGCAGCAGCAGCAGCTTGTTGGCGAAGGCGGGTCCCCAAGATAAAACCACATCAGAGGGAAAAGCAAAAAAAAATGTACACCCCATCCTTGATGTTAGGAAGTGTGGGTGAAAAAAATTGTAACGAAAAGAAAACTCCATAAATATTTCAAGTCCCTCGCTAGCGAGTGGCGCCATCTATCGATGGAGTCGAGTACCACGTACATATATGTGCGGGTGCTGTGTAAAACAAGTCATAAATTACGGCCCCGGCACTGTCAAAGTTCAGCTGACTGCGTTTTGGCCAGCCAAAGCCAAGTGCCAAAGAAATGCTGCACAGCCAGCAAATATTGCGCATACGCCGCGTTGCAGCAGCAGCAGCCGACAAGTGCAATGAACTCAATTTGCGGAGCCAAACCAAGGCAAAAAAAACCAAAAAACATAGAAAATACAAATTATGAGCCCAGTTTGAATTTATGACCAGCCAGCCGATGTTTAATTAGCTAACAAATTCGCACACAAAAATATCTAGAAATAAAAATAGAAGCAGCAAAAATAAAAGAGAAAAGAAAAGAGAAAAGGTTGTGAAATCTTTGATGTGGTTTTTAGACCCCGTGACTATTGACATTTCGAAACCATCAGAGCTGAAAGGCTTAAAGCCGAATGGCTTTGAATGGCAGCAGCAGCCCCCAAGTAATTAGCCAGCTTTAAGGGCACCCACGACGACGATACCTTTTCAAACTTCCCTGACGAAACAATTAGTGAGAGGTTACTTGTAGTTTGGGTCTCGACTTGACACTCGACTCCCCGGCATACGCACTCAGCAAGCTAATTATGCTGCAAATACTTAAAAGATGACGCAGCAGAAAGCACTTAACGCCCAAAATGAGTATACGCCACGTGTACATATGTACATATATAGTAGAGTCGTCGTAGGATGCGTGCCCGGGCGTTTAAGCGTGTTTTTGTGTGCGTATTATTTCATAAAATATTTTCGTTGCTGCTACGGCACAAAAGATCATGCCAAGACATAAATCTCAACGTTTCAGTTGGCCAACCCAAGACGCTAACGACGACGGCAATGAGGAGTTAAGACATCGTCATCATCTGGCAACAGAGAACTGAGAGCTGAGAGCTGGGAGAGGGTCGAGTGTGTGTTTGTTTGTATATATTTCGAGGGAGAAATACAAATACTTTTGGCATATTCTCATTGTCATTATTTTTGTTAGGCTGACACAGCTAATAACGCGGCGTATGATTGTTGCAAACGCAGCGTATGAGTAATCATAATGGCAAGGCACACTCAAACCCATTCTCGTACACTCGCCGGCATGTCGAATATTTGTGGCAATGCGTAAATTGCTTTTGCTGTGTGCGTACAAAACTTTAGCTAGCACCGAACACCGAACATCGAGCACCGAGACTACGCCGTATAATGAAAAATAGCCGAAATTTTGCAGCGCTCAACTGTATGCTATGGTTTTTGTTCCTGCTTTGATTAATACTTCCATATGGCCAACTGGCAACAAGAAGGAGCTCGCCGCCGCGTTCGAGCCACATTAATAAAATATAACAATTTATGGCGGCTTATTATAAAGGCAGCCAACAGGCACAGTGCAGGGTGACTTTATATATATTTTGAAACAAATCTGGCTTAGATTTTCGACTTCATTTGGATTAAATAATTAAATATTGCTCAAAAAAATATGTTTTACTTCCAAAACACAAGCTTAAATATATTTTTAAAATGATTAAGAACTACTTTTAAATTATATTAAATTTATTTTAATGCAATGACGTTTTAAAAATTATTTTTAGACTTAAAAAACCTTAAATATAAGCTTTTTTTTAATATATATTAAAAGTTAATATAGCTTTATTAAAAATATGGTTTAAATATATATTAAGACCTCAACTAACTGTAATAGATTTATTATTTATTTATAATTTGTAATTTGGTTTTTTAAATATATTTTTAGGGCCTTAGGAAGCCATAAATATTAACTTTATATAATTATATGTTTAAAATATAGTTTAAATATATTTTAAAACCCGAAATAACTCTTATAGATATATAATTAATTTATACAAACTCAAACCTAATTGAAAATAAACCTTGGAAAGCTCAATAAATTATTTGTTAAATTCTTGGAGTTCACTTTGCATATTCCCCTCGCTGTTGAGACAGTCAACAACTCATCTGCACACTCCTCTTCCCCTTCTCAAAACCGAAGTTGGCAAACAGAAAATTTATGAAAAATTTACTTAAACACAGTTTTCCGTTACATTGACAAACTTTGAGCCGGCAAAAGTGCTTCAACAATGCCCGGGACCGAGACACTCCAGCAGCCAGCCACAAGGCACAACAAAGGGCACAACCAGCCAAAGAGAGTCAAAGCCCTACCATAGTCAAAAAAATGTGTACAACAATTTGTTGGCTGCCTGTGCTAACTGTGCGCGTTTGTTAGACTTCAATGCCGAAAGTGGTTGGGCTCTGGGCCTGTGCTGATTTTATGCCGCATTTAATAATGCCAGCCCACAAAAATCACATCCGCCAATTTACAACGCCAAACCAAATCGATGCCGCATCCTCGAGAAACCCCAGGCAGAGCCACATCCAGGTTCAACCTTCGCAACGACATGGTGGAGTGACGTCTACTTATAAGAAATATCAGCCACGAGATGCTCGAACCCGGCCCGGCCGAGGCGGAGGACAAACTTTGCTAGAAAGTTGTCGTATATTTGTTGCCTTTTTCACAATTCATTAAATTTGATTAGAGAACTTTTGCCATAAAAATTACGAAATTGTGCCGTTGACGCAGCTAGCCTTCGTCTCGGGATCAGGCCCAAGTTCTCGTTCACCCATCCCCCTGCGTGTGTGTGTGTGTGTGGTAAGATTTGTGTTTGTTGTGCGTGGATATGATTTCGTGCATGTGCTCCTTGGATTTTCTGGCAAAAGTTTCAACTGTCAGGTGGCAAAAGCCAATCGGCCAGCCATCGGAATTTTTCCACAATTTATAGGCCCACGCCCACGGTTCCGCCCTATTTAGGGGTCATATTATTTATTGTCCGACCCTTTTCGGTGCGGCGGAGGGTCAAGATGACAAAGTTTGTTCAACTCTGGCCTGCAGACAAAATTGCTCATAATTAAATGCAAAGGCTCGTTGGCATTAAAAACGCAAAGGCATTGCCATGGCTCGGCTTTTAAGGCTGCTAAATAATTAAAGCAACTTAATGGACTCCGTCTGAGTGAGAGTTTTTCCTTCCTTCCTCGTTTCTTCTCTTCCTGTCGATCGCCAAAAACTTGCTTTTGCTGAGTGCAGCGGCAATTGAATTAAGTTGCCACTCAAAGTGAGAAGCGCACATCAATGTTTGAGACTGGTAATTGGTATTTAAACGCATCCAGCGCGTTGCTCTTCAAGGTTTTTGGGTTGAAAGGAAATGAGCCAAGCCGAGGAATGCAACCCCAATGTCTACTTATTAAGCCCGGGCTTGCCGTTGCCAAAAATTTCCAAATTAAACAATGCCACAGCGTATACGCATCGCTCTGCATATTTCAGCGGGAATTTAGGTCCGTCCGGGCCACGGAGCTGGGGCAAATGGAATATGCCTTCACGCTTGACCCGACCGAAACATAAACTCCAGGCGAGGCTCCCAATCCTCTCCAGGATGGCCCCGGGAACCCCATCAGGAACAGCAGCAACAGCAGCATCAGCAGCAGCAGCAGCATCAGCAGATTGAAGATTCCAGCATTCGACATAATGTTGCGGTTAAGCTAAACGACTGCATAGAACAAGCTTTTTATGCCGGTCGAGCGAGCGTTGCTTGCCACTCCCTCTGCCACTGACCTCTGCCCCATGCCCCCTTCCATTTCCTCCCTGGTTTTCCCACACACACACAGGCAGGGCCATGTGGGTTGTTTCTGCGGCCAGGCACATGCGATTACTGAACTGGCTCGCTCGCTGCCATATACCACAAAAGCCATACATATGCATACCCTGAGATCGTGTCCGGGTATCTATTTTTCAGAACTAAGCACACAGAGTTTTATTTGTTAAACTATTTAGTTGTCAAGGTAGTCTTATCACAGTAATATCCAAAAAATAAGATTCGCTTGAATTGAATTCTAAAAAAAAAAACTAAAATAAAATTTAAAATGAACAACGATCTTTCGGTCGCCATAAAAGTTGAAAACCCCGATATCATCACCATCGACCTAACTGAAGAAGATGAAATGGAGGAGGCCCAGCAGTTGGTGGGCCCAGAGTGCCGTCTCTGCTTCGACCTGGCGGAGGTGCCAGTGGCCACGATGTGTGGTCACATCTACTGCAGGAACTGCTTGATTAAAGCCCTGGAAATCTGTGCATCCTGCCCGGTGTGTCGCCAATCGAGAAACTTTATTCGACTCTACTGTTAATTTTAAATGGTTTTATGTTTCGTTGCATTACTTTGCTTTATGTTGCTGTTAATTTCTTGTTTTAAAATTAAAATTTTATTTCGTTGCTTTATTGTTAAAATTCCCTTATTCTTATTTCTAGTTCAACATCTTAAAGGGTATCTAAGTGTAGGTGTTATCCTGCTTCCTCAGTGATTGCCTCCCGTGGCGTATTTAAATGAGGATTCCGTAAAATCCATTTAAAGGTCCAACCACGGACTCTGCTGCTGCTGCTGCTGCTCCTACCGCTTGCTCCTGGCCAAACTCCATATGAATGAACTTATTTCCGAATATTTTCTTCAACGCATTGAGTGCTTAACAGGTTCTCGTCTCCTTCGAACGGAAATAACTGCCTGGGCGCCCCATCGATTCCGGTAGGTTCTCCTCTTTCGACTCTTTCTGTCACGTCATTGCGGCTTCATCTCCTTTCCCAATCCCATTGCCATTCCCATCAAAGGCATCACAACCATCGGCAGCTTAGGGTACATTTTTTTGCCAATGAAATAAATGCATTAAAATGATGATGTGCGTATTTTTTCCCCCAATATCCTGCAGCCGGTGGTTAATGGCTTTAAAATAAACCGTGAAATATTTGATTGTCGGTCGTCGCATATATTATATTAATTAAAAACGTTTTGCATGTCTGTCACAGCTAAAGAGTTTGATGTCTAAAAAAAAAGAGGATATTATTTTACCTTTTCTTTTGTTTCAATTTCAATTTAAACTAGGCTATCAATTGCAATTGTATTATATGTTGCTACATTGTTACTCTAAATCAATTTAATTGATTGGATGCACTGTTAGCTTTTTGTTTTTCGTTATAGGTGAAATAATCCTATGAAAGCTGGTTGGATTTATGCTTAAAAATCGACTATTTGCTTGACTTCCTCAAACAAATCTCATTGTCTTGGCTTCTCTGATTGATTTGATCTTCAGCCCAATTAAATAAACTCTCGAATGCTCTCCCATCTTATTACTAAATCCAGCGACAATTGGCATACACATATCTCAAGTGGCTCCGCACGATTTTGCCATGTCTTTGGCAGCAAATTAGCTTAGCCGCTGCTAATAGGGAATGCCATTGGCAATTGAGATTCGCATACGAAAATCGAATGAAATGGTTAATGGGTTTGTTGGATCACAAGGGCACAGACAAGGAATCACTGATAATTGACATAGAGATTTCTCGGATTTGCTTTGGTTGGCATTACCCATGGGCTCTGGGTTCCTCGTATTATTATTTTATTGTTTCGTCCTGCTTATGAAGTAATAATCCAGCCACGTCAACACAATTCGATTGTCGGCCCAAAGCGGGGGAAATCTGGACACCGCCAGTAGTCGCCGGCAGTTCAACGAAATCAGTTAGCAAATCCACTCAAATGTGTGCCGCGCATTTCCATAGACACATTGACAGCTGCCCGCATGATGCCCGCCCGCAGCAGGAAAGCTGCTCTTCGGTCTCCGACTTTTGTTAACTGATATCAGAAACAGTGAAAGAAATTTAGATATTTATAAAATTTATAAAAAATAATAATAATAATTATAAAATTATTTGAATTTCAAAGATTTAAATCTATATTCTTAGTAGTTTCTGCTTCTTAACTCTTTGTAACTCTTTAAATTAAATTTTTTTTAGTGTTTCGAATGTGCGTCTGCTCTGCTCATATGAATAGAGTCAGCAGCGCATCGATTTCACTTCATTTGATGCCGACCAACTCTAGCTGAGCGCCCAACACCGAGGCTCCGAGCCCCGGAGCTCTGACTAACTGACTGCCTGGGGATGGCTATCTCTCTGACTGATGGGCAGACAACTCAATATAGCGAGACCACGTCGCGAGTGCCTCTGGCACAATGTTAAGCGACACATGTCCCGGTTGTTGTTTGCCGTCACAGCCAGGACGAGGCTTTGGATTTTGCAATTCGCCTAAGACTGAGCTGCCGCAGAAGAACCAGAAATATTTCATTGATTTCTGCTACTGTTTTGCCTTTGCTGAAGGCTGACATTGTCAAGCGGCGAATACGCCAAGTGCTTAATTATTTTTTGTGGTTTTGTCCTTTTCCGTTCGAAATTGCTTGAGTCAGCCACACGAGTGCTAATGAAACCCACGCGAAATTGGATTTTCATGTAGTACAAGGAGACTGAGGAGACTGACAGACAGACTGACAGACAGACAGACAGGCAGGGAGTCCGTCTGGCGGCCAGCGGGAGCACATACCCAGTCCCTTTTCCCTTTTCAGGCTAATGGACGGGGCGTGGCCACACGTGCTTGACTAATTATGCCTAATTGAGCGCATATTTGTAATGCGAGCATATATTAATTGGCTTGAGAACGAGTACAAAGAGTATGAATGGCGGCTGCTTTGGAGTGCACTTGAAAGTAGCTCGAAGTAACTCCTACCCCGATTAGGGTGAATGTCCCCGTTTTCGACACCCACAAATTAAAAGCTGGGAGCACGTAATGCGGCTGCTGACAAGCCGGGAGGGAGCCAAAAAACTATTGTGTACCCTACATTACCATCGGGGTCTAATTCCGTATTGATGAGACCCAGCGATGAGTTCCAGGAAGAGTGTTCATGCCTTCACTTTGCCCTCACCCGAAATTGTAACTTGTTCATTAAGGACTAATGGAGTGGGTGCTGCTGCTGGAACCGAACTGAAGAAAGTGAAGCTAGAACTGGAACTGAAACTGTAACTGAAACTGTAACTGCAACTGAAGAAGCAACTGCAGCGAGAATAAAATCTTCAGGATTAGATGCAATCAACAATAACAGCTGCTGGAGGCAACTTTCCCAGCGCTGCTGTGCTGTGTCTGTCAATTCTAATTGTCATTACGTATACGTAAAGCGAAGACTGGGAAGACAAACGAGTTAGCCACTGATACTGGGGAAAATGGGAATTGAGTGGATGCTGGCCGGCGGATGGCAAATGAGAGCGAGTCCAAAGTTTTTGCGACCAAACGAAAGAAAGAAAAATGAAAGAGCTAACAACTTGGCTGTCGATGAAGACAAATGCAAGACAGAGCGCAGCTGGTAAGGCGAACCAGCCAACAATATAGGGGAAAACACAGGACAACACAAAAAAAGAAAGGGATGGATGATGGGAAAGCCAAAAAAGAACTTTGGGGGGGATTGGTAACTAGCAGTTTTTGGGGGTAAACTTCAAAAAGCGCAAGCCCACATCAAAAAAAAAAAATAGTAGAAGGATCCCTGCCTGTCCCCCATGGTTAGCCAAAGCCAAACAAAACACTAATGAAGGTAGTCAGCAGCTATGTCAGCGGCGAGCTGCGTTTGAAGGCAATGCACGGGGAGAAAATATCACAGAGACTTAGATAAATCCCATTTAATTATCATTAAAAAGGGAAACATACCTTAAAATATGTAAATTTAATATTTATGTTCTAGTCTGCAATCTCTATTATATTTTTAACACTAAAGATATTTTTTCTGGTAAGAATAAAGCCATTTTTTATAATTCTACCAACTTTTTAGTAACCTAAGATCCATTTAGCTGCAACTCCTTCCCACATGAAATTTGATTCCAATTAGCAAACTAAGCATTTGATAAAAATATGATTTTATATGTTTTATATTCTCAGTGTTTTTACCGTCAAGGCTCATCCTGCAAAAAGGACCTTTTCCCATTTCGGACGCTGCCATTTTAGAGGAGAGACGACTGAAGAAGCGGAAAGCCTGAGCTCGTCGACGACATACGGCATCGATAAATTACAAAGTTAAACTAAAATTAAATTCTACGCCAAACAATGCATCTTGCTGGGGCTGCCCTGCCTGATGGTGATGGCGATGGCGATGCGATGCTGATACTTCCTCATCGCCATCGCCAGCTCCCAGTTCTCAGAGCTTTCAGTGCCGGCGCTTTCGGCAGGATTTAAGCTGCCTGTCAGCCAAGGCTCCTGTCCGGGCTTATATATAGCATTTCCATGTTGGCGACTAATGCAAGTTGGACGAGGACGAGGACGAGGACAAAGACGCAGTTTCGGAGCCGGAGACGATGCTCGACGGCGCCCAGTGTCTTTGCCCGATGCCATTCATTATGCCGGACATTTTTGCCGCTGCTTAGACGCCAGTGGAAACCAATCATTGTGATACTTTCATTAAATTGCTGCTGCCGCCGGATCGCAGCTTCCCAGCTTCCTCCAGCAGCATCGCTGCATCCCAGCAAACGCTGGAATCCCTCCCAGCATTGGCATCTTCTTCATCTAGGATAGGGAAAGCCTTATTGATTGGGAATTGAAATTTAATAAACGGCATTTGCAATGCATTCGCTTGGCTTCCATAATTCGCGCACGCTGCGGAATGCAATTTAATTGGACACAATATTGTTTGGCAGCGTCGTTGTTATCTTTGTATTGCATTTGTTACCGATCGCCTGGGGCCAGGGGCTGTCTCTCCCCTTTGGTGCCCACTGTACACAGCGGCAGCTTGTTATGCATGCACTGTGGGTGCCGTAAATTTGATATACTTGCCGGCGTTGTCGATAATTTAAACTAGATATGGGCGAGAGCACATGCAAGCTCGTGACTTTTGGCACTGGGCGGTGAGGGTGCGGGTTCATGCATCCTTCTATAAAGGTGTCCTGGGGCCAAAACAAGCTTCCAGCTTGCAGCTTTGTTTATGCGGAGGGGAAGGGGTTGAGTAAATGTTGCGATAGCGATATCTAATGGCACGAGAAACCGCGGGCAGCCAAATCGAATGCTTTGACTTTGCAACAACGTTTTAATTGCATTTGGATTTTGGGCTTAATTAAAAGCATTCGAAAGGCATTTGTTACAGGGGAATATTTACCTTAACAACAGGTTTATATGGATTTTTAATATGTATGATTTAAGGATGCTTACCTTAACTTATTCTTTCGAAGACTGAGTTTATTTTGCAGTCTATGATTACCTGTCCACTGACCTTCCTATCGTCATCCGGCATCATTTAACATTTTCCAGCATTTTCGAGCTGCTACCTTAAGCTGAAAGGAAGCCAGGAGACACACTCTCAACAAGCCAAGCCCTGCCCGTATCCTTCACGGTGCCTTGCATTAGCGAGCTGCTGTGACACCCTCCCTGCTGCTGCTGCTGCTTCCTTGCTACTTGGCCTGCAGCAGCAGCAGCAGCAACTGCAAATTGCAGTTGTATAATACAACGAGTACAACAAAAATAATAAAAAAGCCGCGCAAATTTATGTGCTGTAAGTGACACTACAAGGCCGCTGTGGCAGTTGCAGTCGCAGATTCTCGCGCGCCACTCGAAGGCGAGCTGCTCCTCGCTTGACACTCGCCGTCTAACCTTTTGCCAGCCACAGCGTTTTGCGGAGTCCTTGAAGTTCTCTATTTTTTTTTTTGTACATATATATAGTTTTTTCCCACCCGCTGCTGCTGCTGCTGCTGCTGCTGGTCCTGTGTTTTTGTGGCCCTCTCGACTCGCGGGCCACAATTTGTGTTGACATCATCAGATTAAAAATTTTGGGCGCAAGACACAGGCAACAAAATGATTTCTTGGCGGTGGCCACACACACAAGAAAAACTCCCAAAGATTATAAATATATTTTTGTTTAAAGTAAAGCCATAAATCATAGAGTCTTCATCAAAATTTATAGCTGAAGCAAATATGTTTTTACTATTTCTTATACATTTTGGCATTAAATTGATAAAAATTTAAGAAAAATCTCTTTAAAAATGTCTTAAATATATTACCAGACTTCTTTTTTCGATTTAACAAACAATTTTAAATTTAATAATATGTCTTTTAGTGCATTGTTGTTGCCTTTTCTGGTTACCACGCCTCTGAGTTGCTCTTGGCCTGGCATTTAACTCGTTTCACTTCATAAATTCGCTCTTACGTAATAAGTTCATCCTAGCCGGGCATCCTGTGTGCGCTCTGCTCTCTCTTTTTTTTTCTACCCAGTTTTTGCCCAGTTTTCTCCCAGTTTTTCCTCGTATTCGTCATGTGTGTGCGCTTTGCTTCCGCCTGGCGCTGCCGCGAATGCCGCGCACTTTGCATTTCGCGGCTGGTTGACTGACTTGAACTCGGAGGAGCAGCAGCAGGATGGCAGGATGGGCAGAAGGAGGCTGAGCAGGTCGGCTGCGACAGCGGGTTTCAGCATGGGTTGGCTTCCATTCTTTATTTGAGTTATCATGACACATTTCGCTGGATTCAGTCATTTCTTTTGCCAGGGCTAGGCGTCTTTGGCGCATGGCTGTCACAGCGACATGGCGCCCAGGCGATGGCTCTTTGTATCTGTGTGCCTACCTTAACAACTAACCCAAGGACACTGAGGGAAAATTGAGTAGAAAAAATAGAAACTACGAAGTAATTTAACAAAATATAAAAATAAAGTTCTGAAACTGCTAAGAAAATCGCTTTTAAAAATGTCATTTTCTTTGTAAATCATAGTTTGGCTGTTCCTAATTTTTCTCCCTGTGTTTTAGCCTCAACCAAACCCATCTCTTTGCCAGAATAACCTTTCCTTTTCAAAAGCCCAACTCTGTTTTTGCGCTGCTTGGTTGCCCTGCCATTTTAAAGCAATTTTCAAACAAATTTACTGTCATTAACTTAGACAGTTGATGAAATTTATGTCAGACATATCAACATCATGGTGACTCCTCTGCCCCCCCCCCCCCCCCCCCCCCCTTGGCCTTTGTGTGGGTGTGCGTGTGGGTGGGTGTGTGGTGTGTGCGCTGCACAGCTCACAACTTGAGTTTGAGTGAATGACTTCAAAAGCAAAAAGACATTAAAATTTTGTTTACACAAACTCAACGAATCCAATTTAATTCAATTCATCTGTGTGCGGGGATGCTCGTGTGTGTATATGTGTGTGTAAATGTGTGGGTGAGTGTGTGCGTGTTTGTGGCATGCAATGTTGAAGACCAAAAACAACAACAAATCGTTTACCACAGTTCAGTGCCTCTTGCCTTATATCATAAAATGCTGCCTTCCGTCCCTCGCTTCCCCAACTCGCTCTCTGGCTCTGTCTCTTGGCCCCATTACGTCGCTTACAGCATGTCCTCATACCCCGACGCTCCTCACACAGGACAATCGATCAATTTGACTGCAGTAATTTGTGGGCAAAGGCGCAAAGTGTGCGCCAGCTGTCATGCAACGTTCGAGGAAGCAGCACCAACAACAACAACAACAGCCACGGATGGCGACAACTTCCTCAGAACTACAGGCGATAAAGCGAAGTATTGGCATGTTCGCCTGCTCTACGTGGCGTTATTTTTTTCCAATAAAAACGAACTTAATAATACCCTAGGGATCATAACAAAAACAAAGCTATAAAATGGATAATTATAAAGTTAGCATTTGGTTACAAAAAGCATAAAGTGGAACACAGCATAAAATGTAGCCAAGCTCTCCACAAAATGGAGCCTTAAAGGGTTTACATTTTATAAAAAATATAAGAGAAATTTAAAAAAATCTTGCAGAAGATTTTGTGCTATGAATAAAGTATATATTAAGGAACCTTTTTATAAGAAAATTTTATTATAAATGTACTCTATAATACTTTAAATATTTCCCCATTTAAACTCCCAAAAACTTTCCCTAAAAATTACTATTAAATTAAAGATTTCAAAATTATACAGAAGTTAATCATTTTTAGAGAAATTTAAATAAGTCTTACAGAATAATATTGTGCTATAAATAAAGTATATATTAAGGAACCATCTTAAAAGAAAAATTTGAATTATAAATTAAACTCTAAATTCTTCATATACTTTCCCACTGAAACTCACAATAACTCCCTCTAAAAATTCGTAGTAAAATAAAGCTTTGAAAATAATCCATCAGTTAATAATTTCTAAAGAAATATTTATGTATAAACTCCTCCATTTTCATCGCGTGCTAGTTTGAGTATCCACTTTATCAGGGCAAATCGTGTGCAAATTTTAATTTAACGAGCGCCGAATCAACTGTGGCTGGGTTTTTGTGTGGTTATCAGGGTATGGGCCCAGTCATAAACATTCCGCCGACGATGGCGAGGACGATGATGATGATCTGAGTGTGTTGTCAGGACGATGTTTGTCTTATCTGTTTGCCGGGGACTCTGTGCAAATGAAGTGGCAGTTATTTCTCACGCAACTCGGCCGCAGCGTGTAAATAAAAATGGCCTATAAATGGCTTTAGTTCGACATACGGCACGCGGGTGTAAATATTTTTTTGTATGCTCCTGCTCGACTCCCCATGAGTCCTTTCTTGCCACTCCATTCCATCCATCCATTTCCATTCTCATCAGAATCGTTTGTTGATGCTGGATGACAGTGTCAGAAGCAGGAACGGGAGCCTGTTGTTAATCCCGCATTGTTTGCTTTATAAATGCGTTAATTTTATGACAAGTTCATTTTATTGGTTTTCGCTGTTTGCTATCGTCATGTTTTCGCATTGGTTTCACCCATAAAACCGAGAGACAAGTGACAGATAAAAAAAAAAGAAAACAAGGCAACTCACTCAGTTTGATCGCCTGTTAATTGCTTGTCTTAATTGTCCTGCGAATTCGAGTTGGAGTTGGAGTTCGAGTTCGATTCGCTTCGCCAGGAAGTAGAACTTGGGACAAAGGAAACGCCTTCCTTTTAATCCAATTTTCTCTTGTTGGAATTTTCCTTTTTTTGCTGCTTTTCCTTGCTTTCTGCTGCTGCTGCTTCCATGGTAGTCAATTTTAATTGATAACTAGAGCCAGCATTTAATTAATAATACTTTAATAAAGTGCTGTTTTGTGCAGCTCACTTGCTCGCAGTAATAAGCGGGTCCTTGAAGCAAGTCCAGGGATACATCAATCTGTTGCAAGTGTTTGGAATTCTTGTCCCTATTAATTTGGGCTTAAATATTATTCTCTGGTGGCTGATTGGCTGCCTTCGTGCATCCCTGGCTCTGGCAATAAACTTTTAATTAACTGGCAGCCAAAGAAGCCGGTGAGCTAAGCTCCCCTCTTCATTTTTTCTTGACTGAGTTTTCTTTACCTTTGCTTTTTTTCAATTCAGTTTTAATGCACTTCATATTAAAAGCAAAAAGAAAAAAAGAAGAGAACTTGCTGACGCTATCTATCTCAACCTTTTGAACGAACGTGATGCCGCGTTCATTATTAACCCAGCGTCTTTAAATTGGTTAACGCCCAAGCATCCATCCACTGTCTGCCCTTTGCACCAGATTCTGCATCTGGAACTTGAGTTCCAGTCGTTATAATCCCAACCAGCAGACTTACAAATGAAGTGGCGGCAAACTTGGGACATGTGCCCGGAGTTTATGACAATCGGCGGAGGGACAGCTAGGACACCTGTTTCCCGCCATTCCTCGATGTACTCTCGTCCTGCCTGTCATCTGTTGTATGTCCTGTTTCTATATGGCTGGTCCGCCCCGACGACTATCAGTCGTTTCGCTGCACAACTGCGCAGTCAATCATGCATGTGATGTAGCCGCCAGGCAGCAGCAGCAGCAGCAGCAGCATCAGCAGCAGCAGACGTAGCTTTTCCTGCTGCTGCGACTTTGACTGAGTTGGTGGTGTCTGGGAAATAAGCTCGTTAGGTTCCTTGTATTGGCTTTGTTGCTGCCGAAGCGCCCCAAGAAGAGTCACAGCTGAAACAGCAAAATATGTGCACTCGGAGATGTGTGCTCTGCTCGAGCGACTGCCTGCAGGCTGGCTGGGCAAACTGCATAAATGTCAGCTTGTTTCCACTTATCGCACACTCTCGTTCTTTTTTCTATCTTTTTTTTAAAGCCACTGCGGCGGGCACTCAAGCGTATTGTCATAAAAAGAGGAGGAGTCCTTGGCCGTCCTTGGAAGTCGGGAAGCTGCAACTTTAAAGGCGCCATAGACGCGACCCCGCCTCAGTGTCAACTTAATAAGGTTGAAAATGCCCGGCAGTAAGTCAATATTGCCTTGGCCACGGCTCTGTCTCGCTTGGACGGCTCCCCTGTTAGCGTTTTAAAAATGACTGCCCCACAGTTGGCTCCGGCTTGAATTATTTTCCATTTGACAGCGTTTATTTGACATGTGAGAATGCGGTGTACAATAAAAAATAAGACAGGTAGGAATTATAGTTCAGGAGGGTTCAGACATTGAAATACTTCTTTTTTATATTGAATTGAGAGAGGGGTTTCCTTTAAAATCACTCAAGTATTTAAGTTTCTACTAGCTAAAAAGCAGAGAAAAAACTGAAAAAAAAACACTGAGATTATAAAGTAATTTACTTTATTTATTATAATAAAAAATACTTCAAATATCTCTACCAAAAATCTTTAAACAGCTTTAAAAACATTTTTCATTATGAACTAATTTTTATATCTTATACAATACATATCCTTTAAAAGTTATACCCCCAATCTCTTTGTTTAATGGGTATAAAAACCAGAATAAGCGAGGAATCCGAGCTGGCTTGCACACCTTGAATACGTGTGACGTCGTCAGAAGGAAGCGTTGAGTTGCTGCCAGTATGATAGATGCTGCTTCGCCCAGTCCTGGCTGCCCCTCTTATTTATTTATTTATCCCATATGAGAGTGTGTGTGTGTCCTGTGTGTGCCACTGTATCTGTGCATCTGTGTTTTTCCGGCGACGCACTGACACTGACTCAACTCTCTCAACTGCAGGACACTGGACTCGTGCTCGTGCTCTCATTGCCGGCGCCTGTCATCAATCTTCCTTAATAGATGTTCACACAATTGAATTATTACATGTGTCCAAGTGCCAGGCAATCGACTCGGCTCCGTCAGACGCTTTTTCCTTTCCTCTTGTGAGGTTTTGCATACGTGAAGGCATTAATGTCGTTAAAATGGCAAAGCTTAAAGTATGATACAATGACAAAGCTTAAAATTCCTTACTTAACCAGCGCAGCAGCACCTTTAAGTAAGAAATTCTGAACTGCAGTAAGCCAACAGTGCGTATGGAAATTTTTTTACGCTGACATTGCATCAAGATCTCGTCGTCGTGCTTTTAATAAAGTAAACGCAAGGCTGCCGCCAACTTTTAAGTGAGCTGCATTAAAAGTTAGCCAAGTTGTCAACGGCTTGGCTAGCCCCTCCAACCCTCCACCCCCTCTGACATTCTGCTTCTTCTTTTCCGTCACTTGCCGCTCAAGTGCAAGCTGATTACTTGGCTCAAAGTTCGCGGACTTGGCCCAAAAGCAACCAAAACAAAAAAATACACAAAAAAAACAAGCCAGAAATGAAGATGAGCTGGGGACAGGACCGCAAATTTAATAAGCCAAGCCTTGTATGGCATTTAAAAGATAAACAAATTGTTTTTCCCCCTGAGAGAATACCAATTCAGACACGGGTTTTTGTTTGTCAATGTTTTTTCGCGGTTGATACAATTGCCAGGCGCCGAGGACTTCGTTATCTTATTTATTGTTAAAAGATGGTACTTTATCGCAATTAAGCTCGAAAATGCATTCATTACGCGTGAAAAATAAATGCCAATGCAAAAAAAATGGGGTGGAGAGAACTCTGGAAACTGGAAACAATGCTCGCTTAATGCCAGTACTTTTTGTGTATTTAATTTTAAATTAAAGCACTCGCTTTCCGATTTAATATCAATAATGCAATAAATCGCGTTGGACCGTAACGTCAGTTTAATTGCACTGAAAGAAATTTAGTTAGACTTAAAATAAATCAACTAAATAAATTTGTATTGATTTTGTAACTTGAAAAATATAAATTTATATTTTTAGATTAATATAATTTGAGAAGAATTTGTTTGATAATTTTTAGAAAATGTTAAATGCTTTATATAAATATTTTTCTAACAGAATAAATTATATGATATATGATATATGATATGATATGTATTCTCCTGGATTTTTTAGCAATACAAGCAGGATTCCTTTGATTTTCTTATGCATTCCGCAGTTTTCTTCAATAAAATTTCTTCTAACATAAAAATATTTGTAAAACTATGTAGTTTCATCTTAATTTCCAATACTTGGATGCTTCTTTACCTTTAAAAATTAATCAGCTAAGCCTTTCCGTTTAAAATTCATATTTTTTCTAGTGTGAAAACACTTTGAACCAGCAATGCCTCAGCCATCCCATACATCAATTCGTGGCATATTTGAAATGCAAATGCCTTGGCAGTAAACTCTGCTTGGTGCTACCGTGGATATATATGCATGTGAACCAATAAATCAAGGTATGAAAACTCTTAAAAGCATTTTCAGGTATTAACCGCAACCATGGCCCAGAGCTTGGCTGCTTGGAATTGGGAGCATTTTGGAGTGCGGCTTGGCGCTTTTAAAGTCAAAACCTTGCGACAAATGCGCTTAGTGCTTAGCGGAGCTAAAGAAAGCGCCGCTGGCGGGGATGTGGGATCTGGGATCTGGCAGGGAGCAGGGTGGAGTGAAGCGGATAGAGCCACGGGTGGGAGGAAGGCAGAGGCTGGAGCGGACGTGGACGCGGACGCGGACGCGGACGCAGCACTGAACCCGCGGCTCATTATAAATTTGCCAGTTTTGCACGTTTCCGTTGTGCGCGCCAAAAAATGTCACAAAAGTTTCCTCCGCCGCTCGGTCTCTGTCCCTCTGTCTCTCTCGGTGTGGCAGTCCTGCGTTTGTATCTCTTTTTATGCTCCTTGGGCTAAATGTCAGCTTTTGTCTTGGCGCACACGCCAAAAAGTATGCTGAAACAATGTCAAGCATAATTTGCATACAATTTTTGCCTCTTTTTTGCCTTTTTTCCCTGCCTTTTCTGTAGATGTTCCCCATGTTGTGTTGGCACTGCCTTTACTTTTGCTTGGTGGTCATTATGTTTGTCGGTCGTGTCAGGCACGCACAGACACTCACTCACGCCAGCTCACAATGCTCTTTTGACACTAATTTAATTTACGTCACTCGACGGACCGCCACTCGCAATCTGCTCTAAATGCCATGAAATTGAGTTCGGGCGAAATAAAAGTGCGATTCAATTGAGGAGGGGACTTTAACGGAATATGGGATTTATGAAATCACCAAGGGGAGGGAGAATAATTTAGAAATAAATATAATTCTGAAGAATATATAAATATTATGGTGGTATTTTAACTAAAAATAAATTAAGGGAGTAAGAAAATAGCTCCTTCTTAGGAAATTCTATTTTTCTGCCATATTATATTGGTAAAGGATCAGGAGAAATTTTTTATATTTTCTTATCTACAAGATCTATGAAATCAATTGACGGAAGAGGTTCTAACGGAATATGGGATTTATGAAATCACTAAGGGGATGAAGAATAATTTAGAAATAAATATAATTCTAAAGAATATATAAATATATAGGTGGTATTTTTAACTAAAAATAAATTAAGGGAGTTGGAAAATATCTATTTCTTTGGTTATTCTCATTTTCTATCATATTATATTGGTAGAAGATCAGGAAAAATATTTTATATTTTCTTATCTGAAGATCTATGAAATTCTCAGCATAAACTCCACTTCCAGAGACTCATTAAGCATACATTGGATCCACAATATCAGCTTTAATTACTTCACATGTCCCCGAAAATCTCAAAGTGCTTATATGCAACTCTGCAGGCTATTTGTCACACAAAGTATAACATTTAACAGCTGGCCCATAAATTAAACGCTCTCTGCTCTCTCGTCGAACATTTTGGGGGCTTGCAACACTTTTGCAAATTAACAGGAACCTCCTGCCTGCAATCAAACCCCGATTCGCCTAATTGTAATTAATTATGCAATGCATGCGGAACACCTGGCGGGGTTACGCCCATCCGCCCATCCGATACCCATTCCGTAACATTCATTTAAGCGACATGTACAACTTGAAACATATAACGATATGATGGCCACTTCCGCTCATTAAGCAATCGAAAAATTTACACGCAGCCATAATTTATATTCGTGTTATGTAATTGTAGCATCCGCACCCGTACCCGCATCTGTGGCTTTTGCGGATTTTCGGGGGCGTTTCCTCATTGCATGGAAAATGGGTGGAAAAACTGAGGCTATAATGTTGTTTGCTGTGCCGCCCCCATCTCTCAAAAACTTTGATTGATTGCCCAGGAGACAATTGCCAAGGAACCTCTCAAAACCCACCTTCACCTGCAGAGCATTTTGATTGTGTGTTTGTGGTGGCCAAAATTCGGGCATTCTTCTGATTGCATTTGCATAAGCGGCGACCTGATCCAAAGGAGCTGGCAAAATATTTCATTTAATTTTCAAGTTTAACCCAAACTCAGATCAACTTGAGAAATCTTTGGCCAAAATTGTTGGCCAACGGCCGCTGGCAGAGGAGCAAGAGGAGCAAAAACAAAAGCAAAACTATTCCAAGGCAAAGCAAAAGCACAAAAGAACTGCAGGCGACGCACAAGCCAAAGTAAACAAGGCTGCAGCGAAGGATGTGCTAGCAGGAGGAACAGGAGTAAGGTTAGGCGGTGCATCAGGATGAGAAGAGGAGCATCAGCAGGAGAAGGAGCAGGAGCAGGAGGAGCAAGAACTGTTTGCATTATTGATGGCCTGGATTATCTTTGAGCAGAGTGGTCCTACGGAGGAGTATTGACGAGAGTACGTTGACAACTATATGGGATGTGGCAAGCACTATGAGAAAAAGGACATTAATCTATCAAACTAAAATAATTAATATAAGAATCTTTGAACTAAAATATATCTTAAATAATATTAAAAAGATATTACTGCAAATTTAATTAATCCTAAGTTTTCTTTAAAAGGTTTTCCATCTTATTTTTCCCCCAGTGCATGAAAGGATGCCCGAGTGCGACCATCTGACCGTGTGTGAGTGAGCAGTGCAGCTGGCTTCAAGGATATTTGCAATTTAATTAATTTAGAAGTGTTTGTTCTATCAAGTGTTGATTGTGTCACTTGTTTGTGGCAGTTACGAGCGTGCCATTTGAAAAGGGATTGGGTTGGATAGCAAGACAATGCACCAAATCCAGATCGATAAGCCGCACGAATGCCCAGTGCCGTAGGTCCTGACCAAGTTCCTCTGGTCATCCCTCTCGCTCACTTTCGGATGCTTTTTATCTTAATCTCCTGCAAATAGACATTAAATGCTATTTCTTTAGATTTATTCAAGGAGCAACAACAACAACAACAACAACAAGAACTCAGAGCAATAACGACAATAAGAAGAGGCATTGCAGCAGATTGGCACGAGCGGGCAGCCAAGTGGCAATTTGTGGCTTTGCACGGCAAACCGACATCATCAGCGATGGATAGAACAAAAGCCAGACACAGACAGCACCGGGCAATCCGGCAATCCGTACGGGAATCCTCCGCACTTGTCCCCGGGGCATTGCATGTTTCAAGCAAATTTATTACAAGCAACAGCCGAAGCTAAAGCTTCTGCAGCTGAAGCAGAACCAGCAGCAGGAGCAGCAGCATGAGCGAAGGAGCAGCAGCATCGCCTCCGTCCGGTTCAGTGGCAGTTGTCTGGGCCATCAGCACTTGGCCAGCTACGTGTCGCCTTCTATTGAGTGTGAATCCTTGGGGGAGGTCGCAGACCCCACTGCCCCCTGCTTCTGCTCCTGCTCCTGCTAGTATGTGGTTGTGCCATGGGTGGCTGATGACCTTAGGCCAACAACTATCGACAAGCGTCTTGGACTGTTGACTGTGTCTCCTCTCTCTCCTCCGACTCTTTTGCCACTTATAAATTCTGGCAGATACATGGCCCGAACACTTGTTACATCAATTAGAAGGCCACAGAGAGTGGCAAAATGTGTGGGCCATGGCCGGAATGTGAAAAGAGATTGTCACGGCTGCTGCCCCATTAAGGTGTCCGACAAACTTGCAATGCCAAGGCGCGTTCCTTAAGGGCGTGACAATGGCAAAGGGAGCTTTCTTAATGATTGGTTGTGGGGGTAAAATAAAGGATAATGGTAGCATAAGGAAAGGTATTAGGAAGAGCTGTATATTGATATAAGTATTATCATGTAAATATATATATTTAAGTGATAAAAAAATGTCTAGTAGTTGGAAAGTAGCTTAAAACTTTATAAACTTTAAATAGAATATGAATTTTCCCATAAGTTTTACTTTAAATATTTCAAATGTTAAGCTAACTATAACCTCTTTAGAAAATGTAGTTTCCTGTAATTTTAAGACCCTCTTAAAGTGATTTTAATCAAAAATAATTCCATTTATGCATACTTACTCCCTTTCAGTCTAGAATATATTCCAGTAAAGACTGAAAATTGAGTTAATTAACCCAAGAGTGCTGGCCTATATAAACTCCGCCTGCTTTGCCTCAGTGAATTGCTTTAAACTGTGCATTTAACTGCGCTAAAATAATACCGCCACTCACGCAAATACACACACACAGACCAACACAGAGCCACACAGAGCCACGTTCTGGCCAAGGCTTAATTGAATCATACTCGACTTGAAGCACAAAACCAAATGGCATTTGTGTCTGCATTTAGAGGGGCGGAATGCGGGTTTAAGCGAAGTAAAATCTGTTCATAATTGAAATTATTTTGGGAAATTATTCGGGTTTTCAAGTGCGTGCTGTGCGAGTGTGTGTAATCAAGGGCTTTTTCGGTGGCCCGCCCGGTTTTCCATTTAAATTGGAGCAGTTTAGGCATTCATTAATTATTAAAAAAAACTATATGTATGATGTATGTGATATAGGTAAGTAGCTAAGCAAATTGCTTGTGAATAACGGGGTGAGCGCATTCGTACATTTAAATTATTATTTATAATACTTTATTTTGTTCGACAAATTGGTAAATTAACAGGGAAAACATAATTGAATGGAAGTGTGTGGCCGTTAAAACAAAAAAAATGCAGAAAATAAACATCGAAATCAATTAAATGGCGGGCAAATAAATAATGTGAATTAAGCTCAATGTACGGAAATTATTTAAGTTTGTATGAGACACAAAAAAAAACACGCAGCTAATACGCTTAAATTATGAAATTAGCAAACGTTTTTAATTAAAATATTGCTGCCATGACTGGGCATGTCAATAAATATTATATATATTTATGCCATGCTGTGTGTGTGCCCCGCATATTGATTTGTGGCATGCCCCGCCGGTGGCCAGAAAACTACAGGCCGAAATCAATGCAATCCAACTGCAAATTAACTAATTTCCAATTTATATGTACCCAACATTTTACGGCAATTGCCGTAATTATGCCGAGAAATTAGCAAACAGCAACAACAACAACAAGGACACGGCACACATGAAGCTTCAGGCGGGCAGGCAGGACGTCAGGCAGGCAGTCAGGCAGGCTTCCCATGGCTTCTCCTGACTTCCCCTGGCTTCAACCAGTTTTAAAACAATTTGGCAAGTCGAGCATGACGCTTAAAGCCAAATTGTTCGCCATCAACTCCGGGCAAAGCCATTAAAATTTCGACTAATTAAATAAGCAACAAACTTCAAGTCCTCTCCCGGCAATCAATCAAGGCTTTTGTCTGTCGTGAAGCTCATTTGCCGCTTTGATCGGCCCGGAAAGGATTTTGGGGTTTTCCACAGTGAATTCCCCTGTCCCAGTCCGGGGCAAAGCAAATATTTATGCTCATTAAGCTTTAAGGTTGGAAATTTAATATTATATTATTCTGCAGCAGCGTCACAAAGCGCTTCAATTAATGCAGCATTCGCCTAATTTGTTTATTGTTTTACCCCGATGAGCTTTCCCATCTTGGCCATCTGGGGTGTCCTGGGTGTCCTTCCGCTGCTGGCAGTCACAGGTCAGCACCGCTAATCCCTCCAATTAGCGATCGAACGTCACTCGGATCAGCTTGTGACATGCAGCAGCAGCAGCAGAAATTGAATTCAATTCGCGCTGTCACTGCGACTCGTTTGTAGTTAAACCAAACTGAAAATTGAGTGGCCTGACCCGCAATGAACCGGCGACCGCCGCTGTGCTCATTGTTTGCTGTCCAGTTTGTGGGGGCGAATAGGGGTTGCCAGCAACTTGCAACTTGCAGCAAATGAATATTTAAATCCAATATATGCAAATGCGAAGCGCTGAATGGGCTTTAAACGAAATGGAAATAAGTGAAGGCAAGGGAAACTGGCTTTATAAAGAAGAAATAAAATATCTATATAGATTTAAAAGGTATTAAAATAAATATAATACATATTTATTAAATATAAAGTAAATATCCTCGAAAATTCCTGCTTTATTTTCTCTCTCTGCATATAAAATGCTCTCTGCATGTCGTAGCGTGGCAAAAGTTTTTAAAGCAACAAATAAACAAATTACGAGCAGCAGCACAAGTGTAATAAATAAACGCAACTGACAAAAACTGCACAAATGGCTGTCATTAGAGGTAAGATGTTGGTGGTGGGGGCGTGGCGAACGCCCTAATAGCAACCAGGTGCGCCATAATTGCCCAACGTTTTGCCAGGATGTGCGCGCAACAAAAACACACACACACACACATATATATCGTTTGGTCCTTGTTGGAGCAGCGAAATATCAGCGAAAAGCAAGCTTAGCAGCTTAAAATAATTTATGATCCTTAAAGTAAGTAAACGGCTAAATGCCGGCATATGGCAGGTCGGCAATCGAAGGACGCCCGGCACGCACGGAAGTCAAGTATGTAATGTTAATGTCTGGTCAGCTGGAAAAACAAAGTAAATTAATTGTAGGTTCAAAGAACAGAGGCCAGGCCAGGCTAGGGCAGGCTAAGCTAAGTCCTTGCTGCTTGCTGCTGGCTCTTTCCTCCTTCCATCCTTCCGTCATTGCTGATTATCGAGTGCGGCGCGGTCATCGAAGACTTCCTGCTACGTCCTTGGTATTGGTTTTTCAGCAAAGTGCAGCCAAGCGAAACCAATTTCCTACACACACACACACATTGTAGATGTCCTCTGCCACCTCGCGACTATATACGTGAGTGTGTATTTGTTTATGTGTGTGCTTCTAAGCGGTTTTCCTGTTGCAGCCAGGACTCCAGTGGAGACCAGAGACACAACGGGGGATCTGAGGAGAGAGGTTGACAAAGCGCGTGTTGATGCGCGTGTCAAACTTGCACTGCCTGGCGGAAGTGTTGCCAACTCTGGCAGGCTAACGAGGAGGGAGAGCGGGAGGAAGTTGTGGTGGTGTTGGAGGTGGGCAGGGAATTGACCAGGGCACCAGGCATAACAAGCGAAGAGTAAACAGTTGTTGGTCACGGCCCAGAGATATCCTTTGGTTAGCCAAGAAAATATGTAAGAACTTTTTAGACCTAAAAGTTTTCTTAATAATTACTTTATTTAATTGGAATTTTTAATATAAAAATATAATACAAGCCAGATAAGTGCCCTTTATTTTGAAAGCTGTACAAGTCACTCTTTCCTAGTTTCGAGATTTTTAGGTTTTTGTAGTTTAAAGGTTTTGTATTATAATAATGATATATATGATATGATGATATGATATGATGATATAATATGATGATAGGATATGAAGATATGATATGATGATATGATATGATGATATGATATGATGATATGATATAATGATATGATTATTCGACCGTAAATAGGTGCCGACAGACGAGTATATATTGAGATTGAGAAATTTATAACCAATTTCCCAAGGAACTGTGGTTTTTAAAATTTTAAATGACTTATACCACTTTCAAAATAAACAATTTGACTTTATCAATAACTTATTTGTACAATGAAATGTGATTTTGAAAGGTTCTACTGACTTATGCCGCTTTTAAAATTAATAGTACAACTTTATAAATGACTTTTACCATTTTTATTAGTAATTGTATTTTTTGTATGGCACATATACCCTTTTTTTCTTATGTCTAGGGTACTACAAAAGCTTACTCTACTGGACACGTAATATATCAATGCACCTCGCCTGTGACCGCTTGAAATATGGCTGGGTCTCTGGCTCGTTGGTTGTTTACTTATGCAAAGTACAAACAGGAGAAAACTTTACTTCAAAACTTGGGCACACATTAGGCAGAAACACTTATTTGCTTAGGCAGCTTACACAGCAGTAGAGAACTTCGGGGGAAAGTGAGCTGAATATGAGCTTACTCCAACCCCAAGCGATTGGGTTTTCCCTATTTAGTTTACAGGATTCCCATATGCCAAAGCAATTCTTGAAATTCCTATCGGACTTAAAGTTCGATTCAATTTTTTACTGTTTGCCCACGCCCTGCGGCCAGGTCACAGGCCCCCAAACGTATGTGGGTCCCCCGACGGGAGACCCAAAAAAAAATATACAAAAAATCTACAAAAAAAAAATGGGAGAGAGAGGAAAATAAAATCATTTGTTGACAATTTGTTTAGCTGCTGTTGCCACTACAAATTCTCAGGGTTTTTTTACCCCTCATCTTGCTGCTAGCGGCTGCCTTGCAAGTTGTTTGGCCAAATTATTTGGTATGCAAAACACTTTCGGCAAATATTGATTTTGGAAATTTGTTTTAAAAACAAAACGACAAGAGGAAAAGGAACAGGTCCCGTGAATGGGAATGGCATGGCAATGGGAGTCGCCGGAGACGGAGTCTCGGAGTGGGAACGCGACATTGTAGCAGGCGACGTAGCATTAGGCGACACTAAAAGTCGTGGCATAGTTTCTGGCTACCCGCTCCGCGGTCCTGGCTTCGTTCTGCTCGCTCCTTGGTCCTTGCTTCTTGCTCCTCACACCAAAAGTCACACACACACACACTGACGTCATAAAGAGCCCGCCTGCATTTGTATGCATGAACATCGACTGCAATGTCTTCGCCGGCACGTGATGTGTGGCACATGCCGCTGCCATCGCCATCGCCATCGCCATTGCCAGATCCTCGCCACTTCCGCTGCTGTAACCAGCGAGGGCAGCCTTTAAATTAGCTTTAAAATGCCCAAACCACTCCGCCTCGTATTTCTCTGTGCGGGCTCTCTCTCTCTGACTCGCTTTTCACTGGCTTGCAGCTTGCATTTTTGGGGCCACATTTAATTAGCTCTCGGCTAGCTATATGGCAACATGGCTGTGCGTTGGAGAGTCGCCGCAAGTGCAACAACCCGAAAATTTGCATAAATAAAAGCAGCGGAACACTGCGAGAAGTATTTGTGAGGCTGAGGAGAAGGTTTAAAGTGAGGTTTCAGCTTTCAAAATAAAATTAAATACATTAAATAAATAATATATTAAGGGGAAATTAAATGACGACAGGAAATACCACCTCTACAATCTGAAAATAATTAAAATCTTAGTAAAGAGTTGTAAAAAAGGTCAAACCTTTTTATAAAAAATATTTAACCCAACAAAAGTCCATATTTTGCAATAAAAATCTTTAAATCACTTTAAATTAACCACCAATCTTTCATAATTTTCAAGATTAACAAAGATACAGGACTATTTTCTAATAAACTAATATAATATCTAACCAAAGATTTATGAATACTTTAAAATCCAACTCTGACCCATTTTCCTTAGTGCAGTTACGGCACAGCCGGAGCCAGCGACTTTATGAATGTCCTGAATGCCGCGAATGTCTGTTTGAATGGAGCCCACAGTCAAAGCAGACAGCCGACAGCGTCCTGGAGGCAGGACCTGCCCACCGCCGACTTCGTGTAAATGCAAAGTTTTTCGATTTAAGTTCATAATTAAAATTGAATTCGCGTTGGCTCTTGCAACTGCGTTTTGCACACATGCATGCAGCGCGCGAAAGTTTAATTAAGTTTAAATTTTGCATGTACCCCGCACACTTGTATTAATTTAGCGGCGAAGGTCACGAATTTCGCTTTCACCCAAAAAAAAAAGAAATAGAAGGAAACCTGCAAGGCAAGAGCCAAGCACATGTGGCCAGGATCGTGAGATTTGTGCGCAGCCTGGAGGAGAGAGAGAGGATGCTCTAGACAGTGCGTGCCGACTGCTGTAATTTGGCCAATACGAATCCAATCCAAAAAACACTAAACCCACCTGACAGGCTGCAGACTTGCGACTTCCGACATTTATTGAATAACTTGGGCGCGCTTTCAATATTTAACTGGCGGTCCTATGGGCGCTAATGCGACCTCCAAGCTAACGACCTCCAACTGTCAACAATTTTCCGGGGCGCGCATTTCAAAAATTCCTGGAGAGCACTCTCCAAGCAGCCAAAAACTTTTCCGGGAGTTGCGAAATATGTAGCCAAGCCAGGCCAGGCCGAACTTGACGACAGCACCGCTGACATTGTGCAGGAGTTAAACATGTTGGCGGCTTGCAGATTATGGCAGGAAAATCCAAAGGCAGCAGGCTGGCTGGCCAGAGACTTTCTCTAAAATTTTCTTCGCTCTGCCAATTAGGCAAAGTTTTCCGGTCCAAAAATAAAATGAAAGTTGAGACAGAAGCAAAGCCTGAAATTTACGGCAGTGATGGGAAAGGTGCAATTTGTGACATTTATATCACAAAAAATACTATAAAATACAAAGTAAACCTATATCTATCCTAAGATCATTTACTTAATTTTAAATTAAAAATATTTAAATGAGAGAATAAAATAATCCCTAGTAAAGCCTTCTCATCTCTATTTCCTACAAAGTCAGTCATCGTTAGAAACTTTACTTTCAACTAATTATTTAGTTCATTATGCTGAGAATATAAAGACCATTTTCCAGAGCAAATAAAACTGTCTTTAATCGGAAAACTAGTTAAACTCTGCCCCCTAATTGCTTAAAGTATCTTGAAAATATTATCCTTTAGTTGATTTAAAGTGCATTTCGGGTAAACCGAAAATATGTACAAACGAATTTTCAACATGAGTTCACCTTTTGCATTTGGCCGAAATTTAATAACATTGTTTTGCGGCTTCTTATAACTCAAAGCGAAAACCACAAATCTGTGCAATTTTCTTCTAATTGGCATTTAACTGCGTATCCTTTTCCGCACATGTGTTTGCTTCTGCCGCCGAGATTTGAATAATGATTAATGTCAGCCGGAGGATGATGAGAGTGAGTTGAAAATGAGTGAATGAAAAGTCATGTGCGAGGAAGCAAAGATCCCAAGGGGGAAGCTTTTGAGAAGTGCATTCCGGCATTCCATCATCAATTTGCCAGGCTTTTGTGCATTTTTCAGCAGACAACAGCCAAAGGCAGTGAGCGGAGTATAAAATGTTATTGTGCATTAAAGTCAAATCAAAGTGTGTCACATCGGATGGCGGAGGAGCAGGTCCTCCAAGCTGGGATCTCGGATGCTGTTCGAGGTTTTCAGTACTTGCTGCTCGGTTCTAGGATTTCCTTGTTCAAGATGATGCACGGGAAAAAATATATGCAATTAATCTATTATATTAAAAATTTGATTTTTGACTAAATGGATATTTTAAAAAAAAATAAATATAACAACATAATAGAGTTAAGAAACAGTAATTAGAACATTTTAAATGAAAATACTTAAGGGTTTTGATGTAATATTTATTACAAAATATAATATAAATATATTTGGGTATATTTGCGTATATTTTGGTATATTCTGGTATATTCTAGTATATTTTGGATATATTTGAATATATTTTGGTATATTCTGGTATATTTTGGGGTTTACTTGGGTATATTTGGGTATATTTAGGGTGTACTTGGGTATATATGACCATATTTTGGTATATTTGGGTATATTTTTCTATATCCTGCTATATTTTGGTGTATATTTGGGTATGTTTGGGAATATTTCCGTATATTTGGGTTTATATTTGGTATATTCTGGTATATTTATAAATAAGCTTTTAAAAATGTTATGTAATTATTTTCGTATTTTTTATTTAAAAAATAAATCATATGCAGTACCTAGAAAGTTCCCTAAACATTTTTAAAATGTTTTTTGCACTGTAACTTCCCTGTTCTCGGATCTCTGTTTGTTTAGGCTAAGAGGCAAGTCGGCAAAACAAAGTGAAATGTTTTATTTATGGGCGTGCGCCCGCCCGCCCGAGTCGAGCTGTGTGTTGTTCTTGGTGGGCGTGGCGAGTGTCATATGCGTTGTAGCAACACGACAAACAATGCGGAGAAAAGGAGAGAGGGAGAGAGAGAGAGGCGGCCAGGACGATGGCTGGCAGATCCTCCTCCTTAGTTGCCGTCTCCGTTTCTGTCTGTCAGCTGCCTTGCAAATGAACAACTTTAACAAATGCAGGGCGCCTTTGCCTGAGATTGTCACAACTTGAAAGATTTTCGCACAAGTCAAACAGACTGACAAAGTCGACAATGATGGGGGATGGGAATGGTAAGGATGTAGAATGGGGATACCGACCAGACAAGCTCTCTTCATGGCCCAGACTGGGTATGAAACATACACTCTCATACTCATGCTGTGCCAGGACGAAAGCGAGTCAACTTTCTAATGTTATTTAAAGCACTTTAAGTGCCATATTTCCTGCTGCTGCTTCTGCTTCTGCTTCTGCCTCTGCTTCTTCTGCTGCTTCTCCTTTATTTATTATGTGGCGCTGCTGTGCTTACTTTTGGCACTCCAGCAGGAAGAATCAAGTAGTTTTTTATGTTTTCCGGCTGAACTGCAATGCCAACAGCCATCGGGCCAAGCCTGCACTGCAAAAAGAATATTATAACTATTCAAATCTCAGACTTGACACTTTTCTAGAAAGTTTAAAATGATTTTCCACAATTTTAAATATTTAAAAATCATTTATTAATGAAAAGTTGTTGACAAAACTCTTTGACACTGACGGATGCTGCAACAGATTTGTAAACAGCAGATTCCAGTTTAATCTGTGATCCCGAAAACATATTAGTTTGAACTTTGTGGTGTTATTTTTCCACAGTGTGAGCGATGGCTGGGCTGCAACTCTTCGAAACTCCCAGCTGCCATTCTTGGAGTCCGAGACTCTGGCTCTGCCGGCTGCTGGCTTTATTCAAAAGTTTAGTCAGCCATTGAGAGAGCGTCGAGTGCGACGTCGTCGTCGTCGTCGTCAGTCAGGACTCGCGTGGCTCTAGTCTGGCGGATATATCTCGCCAATGTTTGTTTTATGTCGCAAAGTTTGCCAGCAGCAGGCCAGGCCAGACCAGGCCAGGCCAGCAGCTGCAGCTTCGCCAGAAACTCCACCAGTGTCAGGACCGCAATTTAATAGATTTTCTATGTAAGCCTCTGCGGTCCTCAGATTTGACACCGGCGACCGCACAGCTACAGACGTTGAGGAGGAGGTCCTTTGTGCGCCGTCTACCTGCCTACAGATATTTTGCACATCACAAGGACACAACACAACTTGACGTCGTGTGAACCTCAACAACTTAAAATGTAAATAACTTTTCAAGTGGTTTCACGAAAGTTTTTGGCCTGAACTCTTCGCCCCACCCACATCGTGATGTTGCTCTGGCAGTGTCTGTGTGAAGTGTGCCCCGGCACTCAAGTGTTTCGTTTCAATTTTCGCACGAGTTTAACAATCCTCTCTCTCTCTCTCTCTGTTGCCCTCTAAACCCAAAAAACAAATAACCGACCGGCCAATGTGCCTGCAAATTAATTTTGTTTTGATAGACTTTCGAGCAGCCGGCCATAAAACAGAGGCAAAAATGGCAAAAGAACAAGCAGCCAAGGGGCCACGCGGCGTATGCGTAATGTGAGTGTGCAGCATTTTACCATTTAGAGCAAAAATGCGGCAAATCAATTAAAATCCACGAGAAACACACACACTCACATACAATGGGGGCGCATTCTAAAATGGGAAAAGAATAAAAATTGAGAGCAAAAAAAAAACACAAAAAGCTGAATGGCAAAGCGAAAACCAACAGCAACAATTTTTGTTTGTTAAAAATGCAATTTATATGCGCAATGCAACGCATCGCGGCAAAAGCGGCAAGAGGAACAAACAACAACAAACAACACACGAGAGCAATAGCCATGGCAAACATGGCCAAAACCCTCCTCTTTTCACCTCTTTCCCCTGACAATGGTCAGACAAAAACGAAGTTTGATGCATTTTCACGCATAGCTTCACGGCAATCAACGCTTCATTTTAACTAAATGATTTTCGGGGGGAGAGAGAAAATCGGGAAAAAGCGGAAAAAATGCGGCACTACAATTAAATGGGGTTCTGATAACGTTATATCTGTTCAAGGACCATCGAAGCACTAAAAGTGGTATTTTTGTCAAATTTTGTTTCTCTTTTCTTTAGTTAAAATAACGAAAATACATCTCCTCAATTGACAACTAGCACTTGAGGTCCTTTACCAGGCCACAATAAATGTGAAACTCTCACAGAAAAATCCCATAAGGTTCTTAGTTTGTAGAAGCTTTACAAATGCAGTGAAAGAAACGGAAGCTGTAGTTTTATTTTCATTAAAATAATAAAGTATTCTTGGTATGAAGCCACAGTTTCGAGGGTAAGAACCTAACCAAAGCCTCTATCCCTTTTGATGATAATTCATGTGAAGCCGAAGCCGAAGAATCATCATCAGCAGCAAAAGCAGCAGCTTTCTTCGAAATATCTGAGCATGGCTGGGAATCCACTTAAATAAATTGATGCTTTACTACTTGGCAAAGTTTCTGTGCCCCATGTCCTCATTCATTACACTTATAGTATGCCACAGCCACAGCCCGAAGGCGAACTCTCTCTCTGAGGATGCTGGAGGGAAGGACGTTGAGGGGCGCCACTTGCGTAAATTGGCAGCATTGTAGTTGAGGGATTAGTGAGGCATTAAACGCCGTTTTTGCACATTACACGCGTGTAAAGCGCAGTCCATGCGACGCCCACTTTGGGTCTTACTCTGGCTCCTGCTCCTGCTCCCCCTTTTCCTGCTGCTGCTCCTACTGCTGCTGCTTCTCCTGCTGCTGCTCCTCCTGCTGCTGCTCCTCCTGCTGCTGCTCCTCCCGCTCCTCCTGCTCCTCCTGCTCTTTCTCCTCCTCCACATGCCATGTTTCGCTTTAAAGAAATACAAGACGACTCTACTGGGCGGCTTTAGCCCCTTGGCGAAAGTTGGTTGTCTTGCCGGTTGGCACTTGCCAGTTGCCGGTTGCCACTTGGCCCGCGTTTAACACTAAAAGGATTAAGCGGCTTAAGTCTGATGCGAGAATTTGTTGCGTGCCACCCGCCACCCCGCCACCCGACAAAAGAAACTGCCTTTTCCGGCGGCTGTCCCTGTCCCTGTCCCTGTCCCTGTCCTCGCCTCACTCGTAAATTGCCAAATGTAGCGCATTTCGTTGCACGTAAAGCAGATTTATCCGCGGCTCTCTGCAAATCGTCATCTGCGCCGGAAAGGAATGCCTTAAAAAAGGGCTCAAGTCGATTTTAATCATTTTAATGGCCAGTCAAGTGGCAGACAAACGTGCTGACCTTGCCAACTAGCACTTACAGCCTCACCAAATATGCGAATACAAAGAAGATAAAGTGGAGAGTACTGACAGGTGAAGTTTAGATACTCTTGCTAAAAACAGAAGATAGGAAGATTTATAAGATATTTTTATTTGTGATTTAATTAGAAAGGTAAATAACATTTAATATTTACAAACTCAAGTAAGTATTTCCTCCCCTCTAAACATTTACCTGGCTCAAAACTTAGCCTTGGCTTAAACCTCTCTTTGCCACAAACATTTTTATCGCACTTTAAGTTGAAGTATGCCCTGGAAGCAGCGCAATTATTCATAAAGCTTTTACTCCAAGGCAATGCAAATGCATTAACAAAATCATAATATCCTTTCATTTAATTTCTGCTGCTGCTGCTGCTGCTGCAGGAGAAAAAAAAGGAGAGTGCGCGCGGTCACAAAGTGAGCGCCATGACAATGAGCAAACAAGTAAGCGGGCTGAAGGGAAATAATGAAAGAAAAGGGAGGATGGGGTGTTGGCCTGGGGGGCAACTGGTAACCCCGGCTAACTGGCGTCCCCTTCTCTTGACTGGCATCAAACATAGCAAGAGAAAAAATAAAAAATAAGGAAAAAAGTAAAAGAACAGGGCTTCGCTCGCCATGCTGGCCACAGCCTTTTGTCAAGTGGAAGTGGTGGAAGAACTGAAAGTGGTGGCACCACTGCCTGGCAAATGAAAATAAATCTTTAAGTGTGCCGCCGCGAAAGCGCCTCCGACAATGGCCATCAACTTTGCGCACGCCGTGCACCATTTAGCGGCTTAGCCGCAAATCAACAAACATATTCGCAGCTCAACGCCGCGAGCTCCACGCAAAAGCTAAACAATATTTTAGGAAAATTACATGGATTTAAGGTGCGTGCGGCTGGTGACAAATATAATGCGAGCAGAGAATTTATAACGCTTTATCATCACAAAACAAGCGACTGCGAGAATCGTCTCAACCGCGCGCGCGGATCCCACGTCCATGTTGGCAGACGCCACATCGTCAGCAGTTTTGCATGTGTTTTCCCGCTGTTTTGGGGATTGCGGGGGTAAAACTTCCTGGTAGCGGAATGAGCCCGGTCATGTAAACATGTGTAAATTCACAAAATGAACAATCATATGCCAGTGTAATACATCACGCAGCCCCCGAAAAATGATTACAGAGCGACGCGGCTCATTTTTCCATGACTTTGCCCAGGTGCCTATACAGTTTTGGGTAAAATAATAGATTAAAAATATATATTATGATAAGAAAAATAAGGAAAACAATAATATTTAGCAGGAATATGTGGTTGAAATACAATAGAGCCAACAGTTAATAGTTTCTAAGTTTAACAGCTTTGGGAACTGCATTTAAAATATTAAAAAATATTTATATTGATAAGAAAAATAAAGAAAATAATAATATTGAGCTTAAATATGTGATTGAAATACCCAATAGAGCCAATAGTTAATAGTTTCTAAGTTTAAGAGCTTTGCAAGCTGCTTTTAAAATACTTCTAAGGTCTCCTTTGAAGCCTCTTTTAATATAAAATAAATAATATATATATAATATAAACAATCTGCACCTTTTTTATATTTATAAAATTTAAAAACCATTATTTGATTAATTAAATAAAGCCTTAACCCAAAAGTATTATTACAAATAAATATAAACAAGAAAAATTAAATATAATGTTGTCCAAGGAACTCTCCCTTCTAAAATTAAGAAAAAAAGCCTCCATTTTGCTTCCCAATTTCCCAGCTCCTATTTCTCTGCTCTCAGGTGTAAGTACCCACCACTCAGTACCCGCAACCATCCTGCCACCTGACTGACAGACTGGCTGTCTGACTGTCTGACTGAGTGGCAGGCAAGCTGATTGCCTGCTGTTTGCTCTGTGTGTACGCTTGCAGTCGCTAGACATTGGGAATTTCGAAGTGCTGCGAGAGAGGGGAGCTGCAACATTTTAAACATGCCATTAATATGAAATACATCAGCCAAAAATGAGGGCGCTAAATAATGCAGTAAGTACAAACAACTTACAGGACCTCAAATGGGGGCAAAGGGACAGGGACTACTGACTGTCTGCGATCAATTACTTCGACTGCACTCGGTTGCACAAGCGAACTGCTGACATATCTGAATTATTAATACAGAATTTAACTTTGAATTTGCATCTTTATTGGTTCATGTTGATTGCATAATTTATGTGATATAGTTTTTATGCGAGCAGGCTTTGATTTTAATTAAAATATTATAATCTACATAATGTGGTTTCGTTCAACAATATCGCCATAATGATTCGGTTTCGGTTTTTCTTTTTTTGTTATTTCTAGCAATGCCATTTGAGCTCTGTTCAGCTCTCTGGGCTTACGAATGTTTGCACATAATTCGAATGGACAAAAGTTTAAAATGTACATGGACGGGAGTTTACATAAAAATTATTTTCAAATGCCAGCCAAACCGCACACAGTCAGACGCACGCATAAATAATTCATAACGATTTTATTTGCATGCGAAATGAGTTAGAAAAAAAACCGAACGAAGCCAAACGAGGGAGCTGCTGTCCTACACGGGGAAAAAAATGAGGGTAAAAAAGTGCAAAATCCCAAAACAAACTGAATTAAGTTGGTGCAGTTTTTACAGAGCACTTTTTGGGATTTACTGTGGCCAGCTTGGCCACACACGCCGCACATTCGGTTTTATTGTTAGACCATGACCAGGAGGAGCCCGGAATGCTGATCCTGGCTATGTTCCTGCTGCTGCTGCTGCTGCGGCTGCTGCTGCTGCTACTACTGCTGCTGCTCCTGCGGTTGCCGTGGACCTGCACCTTGGCCACAGCGAGTGCCGAACCGCAGACAAACGCGCGTAGGTGTAAGTGTTGCTCCTGCCCACTCGTTATCCTGCTGTTCTGCCATCCTGGCTACTGATGCTAATGACGAGGCGGCCGACCCACCACCGCCGCCCCTTACCTGTGGCAGCCGCAAACACCCCAGAGGCCAGGAGGAGCAGGCAGCGCCGAGTCAGGAGTTGGCCGGCTCCTGTTGACTCAGCAGTTTTTTTTTGCCACGCCGACTTAGTTAGCCAGACTGCACCATAAAAAATAATTCCATCCACTGGGGCTTAGAGAAATTAAATATATTTAAAATGCCAGGTTTAAAAGCGACTTTATGTTTAATTTAACCTTCCAAAATATTTTCTATTCCCTGACCTTCATCTTAAATATTTTTGAAATAAAATATAGACTTTCTTTTTGCTTTGTGTATTACATCCCACTTGCCTTGTGTTCGTGTGTCTTTATTATGAGCCTGGGAGACACGGTTCCTGGTGCTGCTGCCTGGTCCTTGGCGCCCGTTCCTGTTCCTGTTCGTGTCCTGTGGCCATTTGCGGCTCATAAGGCATAAACTTTCAAGTGGCCAACAGTGCGCGCCGGCCGCCAGCCTCGTGCTGGCTGACATGCTGAAGGACAACTTTTAATTGAGATAAAATGGAAGCAGGCAATGGAGAAGCCTCCACCTAGTTCACAGACACTCGCCGCACTCCGCTGGAAATCAGCATCAGCATCAGAGTAACTTCTAATTTAGTGGCCGGCCCAACATGTAAATCAGCGCACTTTTCTAGCACTTTCAACGCTTCGTTCTCGCTTTTTCATTCTCCTTTCCTTTCCGCACTCTGCACCGCTCACCTGGCTTGCATTGTCTCACCTGGAGGAGTACTGAGCACCGAGTACCGGCCACCTGGCTTGTTTGCATGGCAAACTTTATGTTGTTGCATTGTTGCCCCTCCTCCTCTGCCGAATTTTGCAGTTGTAATTTGTGTTTGTGGCCATAAAGTTAGACCAGTGCCCAGTGCCTGGCCGCAACACAACAAAAACATTTCAATTTTGGCTCATTTTTTTTGCCATTTGTGTTTATGTTTTTCAACTCAACTCAACTTAACTCTCGTTCAAAATATTTACAATTTTGTTGCTGACTGAATGACGGCAGTTCAGTTGTTTGTCACGCATTTGTTGTCACATTAGCAAACTTTTGCCACTGGAGCCAGGAGCCACTGCTTCCTTCCGATTTAATGACACTGAGTGCCCAGGTAGCATCTCATTAGTAATGTCTCAGGATCTCAAGCCGAAATCAGGGAAACCCAAGATGTAGCTTTGGGTTTAAGATACAACCAGAGCAGGCAGGAGCAGCAGGAAGGAGCAGCAGCTAAGGCAGCAGCAGCAGCAATGGCAACGGCAGCAGCAATGGCAACCGCAATCTATTCCAAGCTGTCCATGCGTGGGTAAAACGCTGGGAGCTGGGTTTGTCACCACACACCTACTCTTAGAGATACTTGAAGAAATTAGGTGCAAGTTAAATATAAATATTTGAATTTTGTTAAGGAAAATATATGGAAAAAATTGGAATTTTGTTCAAAAGGCAGAGAGAGCTCTAAAAATCTAAGGTTTCAAGGATTTTACGCAATCTCCTAAACATGCAACCAATTCTTTATTAATTTTTAGGATCTATAAAGCTTAAATATTAAAGAACTTGTTACTCATCTTACAACTTTCATTATCTTTGATGAAACCTATAATTTTTTTTTTATTATACGCTTTAAAAGGGCTTAAATATTGAAAAACTCGTTACTCATCTTAAAACTTATATCATCTTTTATTAAATCTATAAATTTTTAGTAATCTTAACTCTCTAAAAGGGCTTAAATACTGAAAAACTCGTTACTCATCTTAGAACTTATATCATCTTTGATCAAATCAACAATTTTTTGTTAATTTTTAGGCTTGAAAAAAGCTTAAATATTGAAAAACTCGTTACAAATCTTAGAACTTGTATCATCTTTTATTAAATCTATCAATTTTTTAGTAATCTTAACGCTCTAAAAGGGCTTAAATACTGAAAAACTCGTTACTCATCTTAGAACTTATATCATCTTTGATTAAATCAACAATTTTTTGTTAATTTTTACGCTTGAAAAGAGCTTAAATATTGATAAACTTGTTATTCATCTTAGAACTTATATCATCTTTTATTAAATCTAGTTATTTTCCTTCAAGTGCACACCACACAATCACACACAGAAACTAAGACGCCATCTGACCTCTCCCTGCGTCCGGCTCAGTGTAATCCAACAATCCCGTTCTAATTAACCAAATGAATTCACACTTATGGTAAGCAGCGTTGGCACTGGACACACGGCAACTGGCCACCGGAGAGAGAAACCAGAGCCTGGTAGCAATTATGCGTCTTCTCAGATCCATTTAATGATGTGCATGTTCGGCAGTCAACCGACTGCACTTTAAGGGCCCCGAGGCCTACTTGGTTGAGTACGTTTGGAATTTAATATCCGGGCGAAAGTTTGGTTGCCTCAAAAGGTCGAACGGTGGCCAAAAAGTTGCAGCACCACACCACAAATTTATTACACAAATTTTAAGTACATGCACGTGCAAGTGGAGGTCTGGGACGGAGGGCAAACAGTCATTTATTATCGTATTAAAATTTCAGCATCCGCCACCCAAGGCCACCCATCGTATTGGCGCAGGCGTCGCGGAAATAACAAATTTCTTGCTCGGAAATTAATATTTCCATTTTATAGAAAAACTTTAGAGCTCGACGGCGAGTATGTGTGTGTGTGTGTGTGTTTATTTTTCCCACAGCTCTTCTGGGTATGGGTGTGCATGTCCGAGGGTCATTTTCCAAAGCCGAGTCCCGGATAGTCCAAGCATCCGGCTCTGCACATAATTTTTATGAAATCATAATCTTGAGAAAATAATGAGAATTCTTGGAAAAGCGTGCCAAGAACTTGCATAAATTTTGCTTGCCGGCTACAAAACATAGAAAAGATGCTAAGGGGAAAAATAAGAAGAAAAAAAAATTAAATAAAATAAAATGAAGCAGCGGCTTGACTGTGGAAATAGGAAATGCTGTGCCGCATTGTTTGTCGTGGCTCTAATTGAGGCCTCAGAAGCAAGACACAATAAGGATCCTTCTGACTCATGAAGTGTATCTTTCATTTCCATTCCAGTTCCAGTTTCAACACGAAATCAAAGCTCCTGCACCTGGGCCAGACCAAATATTAACTTCCGCTGATGCTCGTCCTTATTTCGAGGCCTATAACCTGGCCCAAACGAGGCAAACAATTCCCATGAAAGAGGAAAAACCAATGGCATCGGAAACTGGCTAGCCAAATTGAAAGCGCCGACCGAGCTGGCTGAGCTGGACTGAACCATAGCTCGTCTCGATTCAATTCGATTCGATTCGATTCGATTCAAGCCCCGTGGCGTTTTAAATGTGCCAAAGAGTGACCAAAGAGCCGGAGGCATGAAGGATCGAAGGGACTCTGGTGCCATAGATTGCACAGAAATTGCTTCCTTTTCACGTGTTTCATTTAACAGTAAAAATGGACTCTCATGTGAGTGAGAGGTGAGGCATTGTGTGCCATTTGACAGAGAGTAAACGTACCCTGTATACAGGAGCCTTTGCTGATGTGATTCTTGGATTATATTCATTTCCATTCCATACTCCCTTGAACTCGGAGTTTAGTGGGCGCGAGTGTATTCATTTATTACCAAAAAAAGGCAAACTATGACTACAACTACTGCGGACATGCGTGAATTTTAAGCCGCCGCTGTTTCATAATAAAGACGCTTTTATGACTAGCACACACGCATCCTCAAACACACACTCTCTCACACACACTATCCCCTCACACTCACGCACTGCCGAAAAGGACGAAAGGCGAAGTGAAGCAGAAGGCAATTATTTTTATTTACTGCCCAGACGCGCACTATGGCGCCAACGTTTATTATTGTTGTTGTTGTCGTCGCCAGCGACGCCGCCACCACATAAGCCGCATCATTGTCAGCTCGAACCGCCCTCGTCTTTGTCCCGATCCGAGGAGGAATCCCCCCCACTTCCACAGCCTTGTCCTCACATTCAGGCCCCCCGCTCCTGCCCATGGCCATGGCATAAGCAAATTACGGCCGAGAGTTAATTTTTCACTTGCTTAACGAGCGGAAGTTACCATTTTGCACTGATTTGAAAATATGTCGCTGTTTGTGGCATTGGCGTCGCCCAGGGCAACCCCTCCAAACACCCCATATGAGGAGGCGCCTTTAAACATTCGGTAATACACGCATTCATATGCGTATTTATCTGTGTATATGTGCTGTATGCTTATTTCGGCCGAGATTGTTTGTCTGCGGCAAATGAATGAATTGCTCTTTGCTTCTATGGCAAATATGCCAATTTGGCAACCATGCCATATCCTCCTTCCAACGCTTCTCATATGGCCAATCCATCCCCATATTCCCTCTGAATGCGAGTCATTGACATGTGCCGCTCATTCGGTGAGTGTATGTGTCGGTATGCGTTTAAATACCCAATATTTGTGGGGTTTAGGGGTATGTCTGGGTGAGGGAATATTTTATTTATAGCCTAGTTAAAGTTGTAAAGATTAGACTTGGTACAGAAACTTGCCCAGCGAACTTTCTAATGCATTCTTCGCTCTTTAGTATTTATTTATAAACCTATTTTAATATAAATATATTTTAAATGTAATCCCCAACTTGCCAGCTTAAATATACTTGGTACTTCCTGTTCGTATCCCCCTCACATATACCACTTATTTTCGTTTTGTTTATGCCATTGTCAGTGTGTGTTTCGGCCATGTTCACTGTTCTGTGCTTATGCGCGCCAGGCTCATCAAAATAATCAACCAAAGTTGTTATTTCGCTTGCTCCTTCTTTTTTTTGTTGTTTTTTTATTTAAAAATAAAAACAATTTTCATCTACCATTTTTATGTGGATATAAAAATGAAGTGTCAGCCTAAAAAAGCATGCAGCGTATTTTTTCGTGTACGCAGCAATCGAGGGGCATATTGTGTTTCTGCAGCCAGGGGAATTATTGTAATGAAAAAGAGAACAAAAAAAACTTACTTGAAAAAATACTACAGTCTGGATTAATAATTATGTCACTAAGTTTTTTGTCGTTCGAAGCGTTCGATAAATGTTTTCATTAATGGTGGCCCATGAAAGATAAATCAAAGTATTGAGTGTTACTCTTCAATGTTTAAGTGAAATGTTATCATGAATTTTATTAAAACATTTTGGCAAACTGCAGACAGTTTCTTTGACATTTAGGGTAACTTGTAGTCGTTTGTCCTGCCATATATTATACGAGCTTGTTCCTTTTAGTTTGTGTTATGTAATCGTGCTCGTGATGTAAGCACCAACAATGTGCATGGCCAATTTAACTTTATTTATGTTTTACATTTTGAAATTCAGGAAATACTAAATAAGGAGCATATATATATATCTTTCTCTCTGTGTGTGTTCCCACTAAATGTCCTGCCAGACTTCCTTACAATCCTCGGTCGGCCAAAGGGGACAAAAGGCCATCATTTATGGCTATTGTTCCATATTTAGGTCTTATTGTTTCGACCTTTTAATTAAGTTATAGATTTTTTTTGTAGCTCCTGGGCCTGGTCCTGGCATTATATTAATCCAGAAACATTTACCGATACGCCCGATGTGCAGATAAATTCATTTTGCGGTTTTAAAACTTAAATGCAACAATCAATTGTTGCATCCACAGGCGAGGACTTGAACAAGGACATGGACACGGACAGGGACAGGGACACCGACAAGGACATGGACCTAGAGTTGGTCAGTTAATTTACGCACACACACACACACACAGAGCAGGCGATAGAGCGTTTGCATATCAATGTGGGAGGGTGTTTCACACAACACACACACACACGAAATATCCCTGGGCCCTGGGGTATATCTTTGGGATACGTATACCGGAGTCCTAGAAGCCTGGGCTGAAGCAGCCCCAACTCGGCGTTGAACTCGGACCAAGGCTGATTTATGTGCTCTACGTGTGCAGCTGTGATCGAATTTCCAATCATGTTTACACACATACACCGAAACAAATGCGAAGGGACGGCCCTGGGAAGGGGGAATGGAGTCCTTGTAGCGACGATAGACACGCCGCCATCGGTGATGTTATCCCTTACAGTTGCTGTGATAATAGCAACGACAACAATACAAATGAACACGAAATGCATTGAGCAGGTGAGCACATGACTTCATTTTCCCAGTTACATATCCTCTCGTCGTATGCCCGGAATTTGGACCGGCTTCCAGCTCCCAGTTCCCAGTTGAGAGCTCCCAGCATCCAGCTCCAGCATCCTGCTCCAGCTCATTTAGCATACATATGTTTGCCGTTCCTAGTATTTATGTTTTCTTTGGCAAATTGTGCGTGCCGTGCTGTGTTCAGGGGGCTTGTTTTCCCTTTCCTGAATGCCAACACAGGAGCAAAACTTTTTACGGCCAAACTCATTTGCAGCTTTAACTTTGTTTGCTTTTTTTGTGTTTTTTTGTTTTGTATTTTTTGTGTGCTGTTGGCTTAGTCATTTTGGGTAGGCCAACAAAGCAACAAATTGAAAATTAACCAAGTTCTCACGAGGCAAACGATTTGCCTACGCCCCAACTGTGTTTTTGCTATTGAAAAAAGATCACAAGAAGAAAAAGTTTAATAGGAAATATAATAAATGTATAAAAAATATATAGTTTGAAAATTTTGTAATTATTTAATATTCTTTGAAATATTTATTTATTATTTTATTGAATTTTACTGAATTTATTTTACTATTTTTAATTTGCGTATCCTAAAACTTTCGTCTTTTGTGATTAGAAATGTTTCTCTTTGGTAATTCTTCATGGGAATAAATTTTAAACAATTTTTAAAAAATGGTATAATAGGAAAATGATTTATTTACATATTTTAAATGACTTTTTTTAATGCACAAATATTGTAACTATCCAATTTAAACACTGATAAATCGAATTTATTACAGGCTTAAAAGGATTTTTCCTATAAAAAAAATATACTAAACTATATTTATAGACTGAAAAAAATATATCTTTACTTATTTGAAAGGTTTTTCCTTACTCATTATAACTATATTCAATCCATTTACCGATTTAATACAAATGATTTTTCCAAGTGGATGCGTTCCCTTGTTTTATGGCCAGCTCTTCGTCTGGGATTCTTGGCAATAAGAGATGGGAGGGGGCTATTGCGAGTTGGCTAAGAGCTCTGGGGACTCTCGGCGGACCTTTTAATGTCACTTGCAATTTTCAGCTCAGCTTTTTGTTGGCATGTGCCCTTTATCCGGCAGTTCTGTTGGCAGCAATGGATTGCAACTGCCTTAGGACTTGTCTCGACTGTTCGGCCCTCTGATTCCTTCGAGCGGGTGAGAAGGACTAAAGCAATTAAATGGAGTTGATCCTCTTTCAGGCTCTCCATCTATGGTAAGACATTCCAAGTAAATTCGTAAGAGCATGCCGAGTTCGTTGGGCTGAAGGCAAACACTTTCCCTCCTGTTCATTTCGCAACATTTGCCTGTGTTGTTCCAGTTTTTCCTTTTTTTTTTGTGTTGTTTCAGCTTCTTGCTGAAAAATGTTAAATGTTTTCACGGCAGTTAATTTCTGGCAGCCCCAAACGAAGCGTTAAATGTCCCCGGCGAATACATCCTGCCACGGCCCATAGCTCCGGCTTAACACAGGTGTGAAAGTGTTGAGAGCCCGAGAAAATTATGTTAATTATAAAGCGCATGCGGCTTTGGGTTTCGGGGAAATTGAAAGTTATTTTTGTGTGTGTGGCATTTCAATTAGCATGCCGCATAAATTTTTATTTAGCAAATCACTGGCAAGCTAACTTCAAAGACACGACCCCCCAGGGTCCTCGGTGGCTCGGTGTGGATGGCGGATGGAGTCCCTTGTGGCAATGTGTTTTCCATTTTCTCCCATTTTGCGTTGTCTACATTTCTATTCTATTTCTATTTCAACCTTTTTTTTTGTGTGATTTTTTTTTGCAGCCTCGTACCCGGAAAATCCTTTGACGCCAGCAAGGCAACCAAAAAAAAAAAAGGAGCGGAGCGGAGAAGAAAGAGAGACTCGACTCGTGCCTGTTTTTCTCTATACAAAATGAAATTAGTGTCAAAATGTTTTTGCACTGGTTGTGACTGAGTTTTCATGCTGTTTTACACCGGCGCCGGCGACAGCGTCAGCATCAGCATCGGTGCCACGCCCCAAAGCGTTTAGCGCGCCTTCAGAGACGGGCAAGGCGAATGAGCGATAAAGTGTGCAGGGCAGCTCAGTGAAAAGAAAGAATAAAGGGGAATAAATGGGGAAATAAATGGACTGCGAGATACCTGGTAAATAATAAACTTTCGGAAAGAATAAAGAAATGCATTTAGAATTCTTCCTTATAATATAAATAACACAAAATATCGTATCGGTCACTTAGGGATCTAAAAAGTAAACGTTGGTTGATTCTCAGACCTTCAGAATATACGTAAAAAAATTTCATAAAAATCGGTCGAGCCAATTCAGAGGAGTTTGTAACCAAACTCTGTATACGAGAATTTTCTATATATAGAAATCTCATATATATTGTGCTTACAGGAATACATATATAAAAGGTATTCTCCTGCAGACATTCCAAATTTGATCAGCAAAACTCCTGTATTGGCTACTCTTTAAGATCCTACTCATCCTTCCAATAAATATACCCCAAACCCCTCCACAAATACCGGGTATAAAAAGAATTGAAACGACGACGAAGTAAGAGAAAACCAAACAAAGGACGAGCGAAAAAACATCAACAAGGAGAACGGGCTATTTCATTCAATGTTATTTTCAGCTTTAAGCTAAAATAAAAGCTGACACCGTGCGACAAAGGATGCAAAGGACACCGAAGGGGAGTCGGCTGGTAAAATGAAATTTTTTGTGACATGCTTCAAATGCTTGTCACCCATCGTCTATCCTAAAGGTAAAGACTCAACTTGTCTCTCTCTTCCTCTCTCTACCGCTCTCTCTATTATTTTCACCTGGGCCCCAGCTGTAAGGACTTCCTGTCTGTAGATGAGGGGGAATTCATGTATTATTGTGCTGTTAGTCGAGTGTAAACAAGTGAAAGGAGTTCTTATAAGCTGGCCAGTAGTGTTAATGCCCCAATTATTAACTGCCCGGCCCAATTAAAAGTTACGCAATAGAATCCTCGACCCACTTATTTGTACTAGGTCTCGGCTTGAATCCAGGCGAAACTTCATTTGCATTATGCAAATTCCTGGCCAGAGTGGAGTGCAGTTTATGGCAACAGTTTGATGTTGCATAAATAAACATAACATGGCAACCGCACCATAAATATGCTTTGTGCCCGCCGCACTCGCTTCTATCATCCTGCGGCTGTCTGGCAAATGCGTACTAAGCCAAAAACTGCATAATCAAGTCACCGCACAGGGCTTAAAGTTATTGGCCAGGCTGTGGCGGCTGCTCAGCATAATTCCGAAATATTCTATATGAAATGACAATTTAAGATTTTCTTTTGATGGCTCAGCTAAGTTGAGGCTTAAGAGAGGCGTACGTGCTTGGGAAAATTTAGAGTATGCTCTTGGAAAGGATCAAGGAAAGTGTTTTAGGTAATACCAGATTTTATTTTAATAAAGGCAATACAGAAACTTTTTCCAATATATTGTTTAAATAAGAATAGACTTTATATTTACATAAGTGCTTCCTTAAAATATATTACAAAGTATAACTATTCTTTCTGTATAAATTTTTAGAATTTATATCTTTGAGCTCTTATTTCTATATAAAAAAAATTCAATATATACATTTCCCTTTAAGAGTATTTCCCTGATCATTATTGATTTCAGCAAAACTCTCTTTTAGCTCGATTTTTTAGCACATTCACGTCGGCAGCTCAATTCGCTTTTCGTTTCTCTTCTTTTCATCTTTTCTGTTATATTTTCTGTTTTGTCTTTCGCGCTACAAGTAAATAAATATATGCAAATCACGTTGGAATTCTATTTTTCTTTTTCCTTTTTTTTTGGGCTTCATTTTATCGAGTTGTTCTTGCTTGGATGGATGCTGCTGCCCATCGATTTTATGTGCCATGTCGTACTCAAAGCGATTTCGGGTGATTCGTTTTTGTTTGTCGGCTTAAAATGCTTGAAATTTGCCAGTGAGGCATCGTCACCTGCTGGGCGGCGACAGAGGTAGTCACGGAAAGTGGCATGCAACCCACCAGTTGCACATTCAGTTGGTGGGAAAAGAAAATGTCGTGGAAAATGTTACTTGGAAGAAGCAGATTCCTTCGAAGTGACATCGATTGGTGCACAGGAAAAAATTAACATATTTTCTCTAATATAAAAACTTAATAGTTTACTGATTATAGTTCTTATTCTCTGAGTTTATGAATATAAAAATTAAATATTTGTTTATTTCTAATCAAAACAATATTTCCATAATTTTTTCTCCTCTGTAAAAACCCAAAGGCATCCGTTGCACTCAGAATGTACATCTTTATGTGTCTGTTCTGTATTTGATGGTTGATTTTTATTCGGGTTTCTTCGCTTTCTTCATTTGTTACGTAATATCAATAACTCACGCGCAGCTGACACATGTAATAATTCAATCGTGCGGACAACCATTAAACAAGATTGATGATCTCTTTAAAGCTGGGCAATGGTAGGACCCAAGCAATGGAGACCCGGGACCCGGAGACCCCTTGACGCCGATTCAAGTCTTGGGGTCTTTAAACTTTATTTATGAAAAATGAGCCAAAAGCTTCTCTTTTTGGTGGAACAATTAAAAGACGACTGAAGAGCGAATGAATGAATCCCTGGGATAGATAATCCCTCGCTATCCGCCATACATTCGTATTCATTCGCTGTGCACACTTCAATGCGATAAGAATTCCGGGTATGATTGATGAACTGCTTGGATATTCCGGCTCGCTGGCATGTCATTCATTCATTGCCAAGATATTCCATACCATCCAATGTCGATGCCCCCGTCCTGAGATGCTCCTTACATTTTACGACAACCGCAGATTAGTTGAGATTGCCTCCGACAGACAAAGAGACAGCCAACAAATTCCGCAGCTGTTAAAAAGCTGACATCGTCACCTTTGGCTCTCTCTCTCTCTCTCTCTCTCGGCATTGTGCCGCATAAATATTTACGTCTCGGGGGGAGGTCCTGGTATCCTGGTATCCTGACATTCCATGGAAGAAGGCAACAGGCGTCACAGCCGAACGAACAAACGTCAAAGTGGCAACTGTTTGAGCTGCTAAATTGAAATATCCTTGGTCCCGGCATTGTTGTGGCACCGCCTCCAACGCCGTCCTGTCTCCTGCCCAGGGATTCATAATGAAAGGTGTAACAAAGCCGTGGCAAAGTAGCTAATAAAAGTCGTAGTCGTCCCGAAACCTGAAGGCCCATCCTGGCCCTATCCCTGGGCCCCTCCTGCATTTCCATCCCATCTCAGTGGAGACAAGGGAACAATTGTTGACTGGGCGGACGGACGGACGGACGAGTCTGCTCGGCAGTCGCCTTGTTTATTGTCATCATAATTATAAAAGGGTTTTTATGGCCCAGCCAGCAAAAAGGGATAAATGGCTGGCAGGTGAACGAAGCTCCAGGACGTAGAGCTCAGGCTCGAGCGCTGTTTTTTACGGACGTCCATGACCTTGGGTCGGCAAAGGATTAAAAAGGTATTATCTTAATATGTTGACAAGATTGTGTTAAAAAAGTATATATATAAAATTTAACAAAGGCAAAGAATCATCAAAATGTGTGTGTGTGTGTGGCTGTTGTTGTGTTTTTTGTGTTGGCTAAAGACAAACATAAACAAAAAGCGAATGTATATTGTTGTGGAAACAAGACATTTAGCTGATTGCCACTCGATTAGGTGAGCAATGCTTGGAAAAACAATTAAATTAAACTCAAGAGAGAGAGAGAGAGTCCTGTGAAGCGAATTTATATTTAAATGCTTAAATTATGGTCCGTTGCCCGGCCTGGGGCACTCAGAGCGGTGGAAAGTTGGTTAGAAAATTTAAATTAAATCAAATAGCCGCGAGGAACGAGATGTGAGAGAAGAAAAAACCATTTAACAAAACATTCTGCTATTTAATAGGTTGACAAACATTAAAAGAGTATAAAAACACTGCTTGTTAAATGATTTTTCAGCCTAATAGAGCCATAAACTGCACCGATAACCAGTTATCAGTTAGTCTAAAAGTATGCACGGAGTTTTTCATTTCCATTTTCCACACACACACACACACACACTGTCGTTGTGGCTGACATCTCATGGCAAGCCGTAAAGCCAGCGATGCACATGATTGACAACGCACTGAGCCAGTTACCGAGTCAGTCAGTCAGACAAAGACATTTAAAATATTTGAGTCATTCAAGCAAGTTCGAGACATCCCGCACACACAAGAGGAGACGACATCCTGTCTGGGAGGACGAAAGAATGGTTCCTTCCAGCAGCGGAAATAGATGCGTGGGCAGGGACATATAGAGGGCAATATATATTGTACACCAACTGCAAAAAGGCAAAATGAAGCCATCAATGCAATGCCAGAGATACAGTTACATATGGCACTGGAATCTAGTAGATTCAATCTACAGATGTAGATGTAGCTTAGCTGGCGCCGCTGAATTTCAGTGACCATGTCCTGGCAGCTAAAGATTTTCCATTAAAACTACTTGGGAAATCAGCATATGTGAGTGAGCAGCAGCACTCTCTCTCTCTCAGCCTGGCTGCAACACTTGCAAGTGTAATTATGAACTTTAATCGAAAAACTTTGCACAACCCATTGCTCATTCACAGACACAAACAGATTCACAAACAGATCCACAAACAGAGCCACAGACAGCTGTCTATCAAGGGCAGACAGACGCGAATCCGCCGGATGCAAATGTAAATCGTCGACAGCTAGTGAAAACCGATTGGATAAGTCCAAAGAATGTGAAAGTAAGCCAAGTTAAAGCTATTTAGAAATGGTTTTTGCTATTTATATCATTATTCTAATATTAAAAGAAAATTTTAAGAGTTACAAAGATGATATAATCTTGATTTTCATTGATTTAAGCTGTGATATAAATTAAATGGACTTAAAATTAATTTAGTTTTATATTTTCTAATGAAATATAAGCATTAACCTTTAATTAAGGCATTGGTTATGGTCAGACACAAGTCCTTTAACTGTGGTTCCTTAAGCACTCCTCGCCACAACTTCCTCCTGTCCAGGTGAAAGCCAAGAATTTATATTTGAAGTAAATAAATACCTCATAGGAATGCCCATAACTCTTGCTCAACTGTTCAACAAATGAGTAAGGAATACGTATATATTTAAAGGGGAGACTGACCTCAGTTAAATGACAGCATTCAAGGGTTAAAAGAAACCCCCCTTTTCGAGCCAAAATGGAATGTGACTCACTGGCAATTTGGTCGTTTGACCGTGTTAGCAAATACAGGGCATTATTGCCGCCTCTAGCCTGAATGCTGTGCGGCTGCTCCTCCTCTGTGGGCCTGGCCAATATGCTCTCTCTCTCTCCCTTGGCCAGGATTCAGGACTCGTGCTCGCAAATAAATAGAAAGAACGGGGCGCGGAAAAAATTTCAATTCGCAGCTCGCCGACAGATACATGCAATGAAACGATGCGATTGCCTGCGCCTCTCTTGCCTCTGAATTTCCGTGGAATTGCATTGAAAATCGCGGGCGCGTAACAAATAAAATTCCGCAATTTCGCTGCCATTGATGCCTAACGCCCCAGCCAACTGGCCAATATACAAGAAACAACACAGACAATATGTATATATGTAGTAGAAAGAGGATGTGGGTCTGGGTCTGCTCACCTTTAGTCTTAGTTTCTCCCCGGTTATATCCTGCCAGGTGAACTTTAGCTCCCGACGAGGCCATCAAAAGTTTTTGGACACCGACTGCGGCTTATGGCGACGTTGTCTTCCCGAAGCATTTATCTGCATTTTATTTCGTTAATAAATTGAAACTTGCTGGAAAGTTTTAACTGTGGCAAGAACGTTTTGGTGCCAATGCGTCAGCTCTTTTTTTTTTGGCATGCATATCAGCCGGGGGATTTTTGAAGACTAGCTGGCTTTAATAGGCCTCTTCACTCCATTACGGTGTCATGTGAATGGCGGTGCCTGAGTGCTTGAGGCAACGACTGGCCGCTCTGCTCTGCATTTAATGCCTCCAATCCAGCGACCACATTGAAAACACACACACACAGAGTGGGAGATAAAGGACCCGACCTCCTGTGGTTTATCTGCCAGTATCAAGAGCAGGAGGAGGAGGTGGGCTTGCTTGTGGAACGTGCTACCTTGACTTAATTACATTCTGTCGAGCATTTAAATCCTCAATAATTGTTTTGTTGCCCGCTTTAATCGCAGTTATTCAAACGGCCACAGCTACGGTCTCCCCCGTCTTGGCCTTCATCGTATTGTGCTTTTCAACTGGCCAAAGGTGCGCCGAGAGGCAGTGGCTCTCTCTCAGGCAGTCTCCATCCGTGTCTGTCCCTCAGTGTCTGCTTTATTTATGGTAGCGTAATAATGATCAAACATTTGTCTTCTGCCTGCTCATCCTCTTGCTCCTCGTTGTTGTTTCTGTTTTGTGTACGCTTTTTCGAGCTCACTCAACCCGCTGAGGGCATCCACGGCGGATGAGCAATACCTTAAAGTTTGATTAAAACTTAATTGCAATGCCCGCCAGGCAGGAGTCCTTAATTTAAACAGGGTTTGTGTAAGGTAATAAGCTTGTGGACTGAAGTCACTCGCCGGGCTTGATAAAGGATAACCCAACCAACGCAAGGTGCTCGACATGTGTCCGTGTTCACATGGTGTCGAGGATGTGTCTCTCTGTGTCTGGCCATGTTTTCCTGCTTTCCTGCTTTCATGCTTTCCCTGCTTTCCTGCTTTCATGCTTTCATGCTGCATTGTGAAATCAATAAACCAAAGTCAGAGCCAAGCGATGATGACGATGATGCTGCAGCTCTGGCATTCTGATGAGCTTGCCACTGCAGCAGCAGCAGGGACATCGACACCGCACTTTGGCCCATGATGCATGCGGTTTGTGGCAGAAAAACAATAGAATTATCTACAGAGTGGCTAGAGGATGCCAGGGGTGGTTTCGAGCAGCAGCAGCAGCAACAGCAGCAGCAGCACCAGCAGCAGCTTGTTTGCCGGGCAGGCAGCCAGTCAGTCAATCAATAATTTCTAATGATCCCCAGTGACGCAGTGCGTCAGAGGAAATTCTCTGGTATTTAAGAAATGAAAACGATTCGGGCAATTGTCGTCTTGGGGAAAACTTCAGTTTCGGGGGACATTTCCTTTTGATTTGATGGCCTCATGCTGTTGCTGCTGCAGCTGCTACTAATTTGCCTTCCCGTTGCAATGTAAGTCACTTCATCTACAGCATGTATCTGAAAAGTTTTGCAATAGCATTTAGGGGGGCGAAAAAAAAAACACAGCGCACAAGTTTGCGACAGCTTAAGATCTTCTAGCAACGAGGGCGGCGTCTGTCTGTCTCGCCAACCGCATGCTACAACAATTTCCCCCTCCGAACAGCCATCAGCCATCTCACGCCCCCCGCCAAGCCCCATCGTAAGAAATTTGCAAACATTCAAGGCAATTAAAACTGTCAGATGGAAGTGGAAACGGGGCTGGAATGGGGCGTGGCAGTGTCCTCTGCGGACCGCTGATAACTTTTGTCTTGTGCGCACAACCATGGCACATGGCCAGCAATGGGCCAATGGGCCAGCATTCTGACCACTAAAGCTGTCCACGGTGCCCACTGTACTATGGGTAGGATTAAGTTTTTGTAAGGTTTGAAAATGAATAAAGAAAGAAAGTCTGAAAAGGGGAATAATTCTAAATTTAAAAGGAATTATTTTAATTCAACTTTATAATTTTTAGGAAAATTTATAACAAGGTTTATGTACTTTATTTTATATAAAAGGAAATATAACTATAAGAATATATATATTTATCTTTTACTAAATTGATTGCGTTGTTAAATAATAATTCTTTTTTTAAATATATAACCGATTTACCGTTAAAAAACAAAAAAAGTAAACAGGAATATTTTGATTAGATATTATTCACTATCAATAATAAAATAATAAAAATATATAATAATAAAATAATAAAAGCTTGAAAAAGAAATATAATTTATAAATTTAAAAGGAATGGATTTAATTTAAAATATTTAATGGTAATTTAATACAGGTTTTACTTTATTTTATAAAAACTAAGAATATACATCTTTATCTTTAACTAAATGGATTGAGTTTTTAAATATTTATTCTGTTTCTTAATTTATTACCAATTTACCCTTAAAGCACAAGAAAATTTAACGGGAATGTTTTGATTAGATATTATCCACTATCAAAAATGTAATGATCTTTTGTGTGTACAGAAATTATTATAAATAAAATATTAAACCATAAACAAAAAATATTTTTAAATTAAAATATATGTATGTTAGTATTTCAGAAATGTAAATAAGAAATCCTGAAATAAAATAGATATTACACCCATAGTTTTTGTAAGAGTCTGCTAGTTTGTCCAATTGTCCGTGTGTTTGTCTGTCCAGGAGTCCACTGTCCCTGTGTCCTGGTGTCCGGGTGTCCTGGTGTCCCCTTGTCCCCCTAACACCGTGTCCGCCCGCCACTAGTGTCCGCCACTCAACAGTCAACAGAGTCAGCTGGCTCAGGCTGCCACATCGGCGATGTGGGCACGCAAAAGTTTTCGGCCCACATTAGTTGGGATTTGTGTTTGAGCTGGAATATTGTGCCCTATGGTTGGTTGGTTGGGATCGGTGCTTGGCCCCTCGCTGCTCATCTGCTATTTTTCGTCCTTCCTCATTCTTTTTTTTGTTATCTTCCTCGTTCTTCTTTTTCTTTTTATTTTTTGGCCACACAAACAAAAGCAAAAGCAGTGGCGAGGATGACAACTAGTGGAGGCAAACAACAAGGATGGCACAAATTAAGTGCACACTTCCTTTGCATATTTAAATGCCCCTATATACTTCCGCTTTGAGTGTGGAGAATCGAGTGTGTGTTTGTGTGTGTGTGCTTGCGTGTGTTACACTCCCTGTGTGTGTGGACAAACATTTTTTTGCAACCATTTTGTGTTTGCATGTTGAACATGGCCAGTAGCTTCGGCTGTCGTCCATTGTTGTTTGATTTCTAATGGCAGTTTTTGGGCCTTAACCGAATTGTATATAATTTAAGCAGGATTAAATCCGTTGCTAACTAACCAGACCAAAGAGAGAGAGAGAGAGAGGGGGGAAAATATCCTGCAGCCTGCAGCTGGCACGCCCAGGCTCCGGGGATTTCATAAATATTTATTAAGCCCAGGCTAACCAAAAGTGTCTGCTGTGAAAGCCAGAGGCTATTTATTTATAAGTAATATCTGGGCGTTGTTTCCCCAGCCGTGTGTGAATGCCTAATGTGGCCAAAGGAAAGCCGAGATTCAGAGAGAGAAAGAGGGAGATTGAAAAGCTATTGCGTTAGGTGAGCCAAATTCGATTAAAGTCGAGCTAAAGCAGATGCAAGTGCTGCTGGAGGAACTAGGAACTCTGTGGCTCTGGCTGCCTCTTCAGACAACAGCGTTCCAGGAATAAAGGGGGCCATAAACCGCTGACACTGCTATGAGCTGAAGCCCTCAGACAAGTGAATGGGAAAGCTTCACTGTGAAAAAACTAGCCTAAGAGTTATTTCTAACAAAATAAAGAAATATTTTAAATAATTATAAAAGTTAAAGATAGATAGAGTAGAAATTTAATGGCTGTCTATGTCTCTTGAGCACTCTCCCTCTCTCTTAACAAAACTAAAAGAGAGTATCAAACTTTCTTTCAGTGCAATGTGCGAGCCAGAATGCAACACCGTTAAAACAGAAATCCTGGGAATCCTCTACACAGGAGGCTTCGTGTGTGTGTGTGGTTACTCAATAGCTGGAAAATTGAAATTGAAAATCTATTGGGTATTATCCAGTCGCCGGAATGTCAAGTTCAGACAAAAGCCTTTGCAGCAAAACTGGCAACGCAGCAGGAGTCGCGGAGTAATTTTAATTACAAACGGATTAATCGGTTAATCGCAGTCGGGAACCATCTTTTTGAAAGGACAAAACAATCAGGGCAAGGCAAATATGTTACTAAGAACAAACTAATTGAGGGAGGAACCAGGACACAGCACACACAGCTCGTTGGCTGCACTGTAATTAGTCTCAATGAGCCGCACTTGACCATAAAATTAACATAATAATTGGGCAGCCAGTGGGCTGAGTCCCAAACCCTGAGTACCAACTATAGAGACTCCCGAGTCCTTAGTCCTCAGTCCTCAGTCCTCAGTCCTGTTCACTTGTACTCAAACTGGGGAAAGCCGACAGGCAACGCGTGACTTGGCAGCATTTTGGGCAGAGACCCATCCAGGCTGATGTTTTCAACTGCTTTTAATTACAACGTTGACATGTCTAAGCTGCTTTCGATACAAGCGAGACGGGCCTAATAGGATTAAGCCAGTGACGTCGAAGGACCCGGCTGTCAAGAGGCAGCAAGACAGAAATCAAGCATACGCCGCGTTGTCTCACGATTTACGCGAGATGAGTTGAAAGACAGATGCTGTCGTGAGACTGAGAGGTGTCGTCTACCAGTCGGGTATTTAAAAATAAAATCAAATAAAACCCGGGAAATGCCGGGAAAAGCGGGAGAAATAAAATCTAAACGCCCACGAAGGAACCGCATTGGCGGGGCATGGCCTGCATACTTATGCAGGCGACTGTATTTAATGGCCACTATGCGCTGCGTGCTGAGAAAAAGGCGTAAATTTTGCTAATGGCCTGAAAATTGGGCAATTTTATAGCCTCATGAATAAAAGATTTTCATTTTGCTTCAATTACAGTCAAAGCCAGAGAGCGAACCAGGGGCCCCAATGGCAGTGCCAGTGCCAGTCAAGGATGAAGTCAAGATAGCAACCACACACTCACACTCGCACACACAAGAGTCCTCACACACACACTCACATATGCGACAAGTTGGCGGCCACAATCTTGGATTTATACGGCTTCGAGTGGCTTCAGTGGCTGCTTATAGCTGGGCTCTGTGGAGTGGTGGCTTTGCTGGTGCCTTTTTGCCTATTTAAAAATTAAAATTGTGTAAATATTTAATGCCAGGCAGCGCGAGTTATTAGCTAGCTTGATAGCTATCCAGAGCAGGTGCCACAAACCACGTCCTTGCCGAAGGGATCCTGCTAATCGATTGCCAGCCGCGATGATTACAAAAGTTTCCACTTGGTCGCATATTTTCCTGATTAATTCTAGGCCGCAGCCTGAATTTTTTATGACACCAAAAAAGACACAGAGGGAGTCAGAGCTCTGAAAAAAAATAAAAATAATAAAGTGGTTAAGCAAAGGGCATAACAAAATAAAACGAAGCTTACTTTATACAATTGCCAAACCGCAAACAAAGTGAATTTCATTTTTGTTTGCGGCCACAGAGACGTGTCAGTTTGGACACATGAATGATGAATTATATTCGGTGGTCAATTTGGAATACATATATGGTACAGTGGAGAACCATAAAATATGTATTTCCCAATAATTCGCGGGTTTCAAGCACAGACACAGAGTCCTTGGAGCTTCGTTTTATGATCGGAACTCTGTACTTCCAGTGATCGCCGGAAAGAGTCAAGTGATTTCGATTTAAGCTTCCAACATCAATTTAATTTCAATGCCAAATTGTTGTTGCCATTTTCTACCCCCATCCTTTCGCCAGCATTTGTTGACTGGTTGACTCTGCCAATGCCTGATGACTGAGGGAAGGTAGGAGGTAGCTGTGGGGGTTTGGTGAGCCAGTGCTTAATTGAAAAACGTAATTAACTTGAATTTTCTGCTTTTGGCGTTTATTGCCGCTCATTTGCAACGGGCCATCCAAACGGTTAGAGTCGCCGTCGCCCTTGCAACAGCAAACTGCAAACTGCAGACTGCAGACTGCATCCTGCGTATTTATTCGCACTGCAATGAGTGCCATGCCTGTGGATGGTCAGCTCTCCCATGGTGGGATTGGGAATTGAGTTTGAGCTCCAGTTGTGGGGTTTTTGGGCCGGAAACGGTAAGGGGTTTTCGCTGTTGATTAGAGCTGGAACTCTAGGGTTGGTAAAGCTATCATAGGAGACGGAAAACCTAATGTTTCTCTTAAAGTTAAATATTTTTGTTAAAGATTTAAATATCACTTTAAAGTTCTAATTATAAAAATCTAAAAAAACCCGATACTATCGCTTCTGGGCCATCTCCAGCCTAGATATTGATGAAAGGACAACTCTATGCCCGTCCTCCCGTTAATGTTGACCGCATTACGTGGCTGCCAACGAAATCAGTTGAACGGCAATTGCCTGTGAAATATGCAGGCAATCCAGCCGAGGACTGACAAGTCACTCGCTTACCTTTTAAATCCAGCCAGGCTTTAATGCCCCTAACCTGCTGCCTTGTTAATATTTCATAGGAATTTTATTTTCAAGCCTGGCCAATAATAAGCCTTACAAAAGCCGGAGAAGCCAGAGCTGCCACAGGGAAGCAGTCCCTTTTGAGCTTTCGAGCTGCACCTAATTATGTGACCAAAACGGGGGGACCAGAGTGAAGTGAAGCAGCGGGTGAAAGCAAATGTTACCTGAAACACGAGTAATTAGTAATTTAAAATGCCGCACGTGCATTGAATAGCTCTTGTAGAGCATCCTTTACCCCGTCTCTGTCTCTGACTCTGACTCCGTCTGGGCCACGTTGATTGAACGCTTAAGCTCGCTTGGGTAGGGCAAACACGTTTAATTTAATTGTTGATATGGCGACGCTACAAATGAATCGGCCCAAAGCCACAGACTACGTCTCAGTTACAGCTTCAGGCTTGGCCTTGGTCTGAGCCAAGTGTCCCTCCTGTTTGTCAGCTAAGAAAATCCAAGTTGGCATTGGCCTGCTGTGCGCTGGCAGTGCCACATGCTGCGTCAAAATAAGTAAACATGACGGCGGCACCAGACAACAGAAAGCAGGCGGCCAAAGTTGCTGACTTTACAGCCCGGGGAGCTGAGCTGTATGTGACTCTAGAGATGGAGCAGGATGTGGCAGGAGCTGGATTGTGGTGGCTGCTGCTGCTGCTGCTGCTGCATGGGTACAAAATAATCAAGAGCAAGTAATCTGGGATAATTAACTAAATAAGCAAGCGTCGCCAAATTTGTTGCTTATAAAACCAACAGTGGCGGCTGCCTGTGGCGAGGGTCCTGCTCTCCCCCTCCCTTTTTTTTTTGGCTTTTCAGTCATCCTTTGTGTTTATTTTTTCCCCCCATCGTTGTGGGTATAATAAATGTATAATTGATTATCCATTTAATCGCTTTAATTTGCCCAGTTTTCTAATGCCCGGCCATTACTCATACGCCAGGTGGGTCTGGGTCAGCGTGAGCCGCAAATGATTTCAATTAGCCGCACTAAATAAACTATTAAGCGTTCTATTAAGCTCGGGCTAAATTTGGTTAAATATTTTTATGGCACATAAAATTAAAATTTAATTAACTGGCACACTTTGTGAGTGGCAGAGAATCGTTTTTCACAAAGCTGTAATTAAATTGCATGAGCAAAAAAAAGGAAGAAGAGCGTCCGGAAAGCAGGAAATGATTTAAATATTCATTGTGTGGCATCAAGGCATACATACATTGGACATTCAGCAAAATCAACTGATGAATGAGCTAACAATAATGAAGTGCAAACAGGCGACACGTGCAGCCAATTGAAGAGCTGCTGTCCGGTCATTGTCCGGCTTCACTTGGGTTTCCATTTTCATCCTGCTCGTCATTGATTGAAAATATTCCAGCTAATAAGAAAGCAATTATTTTTTTCCTAATTTGTTTTCAGAGATTCTCGCCGCCCTTGGGGCCCTTGGGGTTCAGGCGAATCAGCTTAAAATGTTGCCCAAAGATTTTCGTGAGAACAACAACGCAAAAAATGCGAGGCAAAAATAAACAAGCGAAAAGTTGATAAAGCAAAGTGGCCAAAGCGAAACGGGGTTTTATAATCGGGTTTAGGCCAAGCGGAGAGGAAATTCAAGCACGCTACCCCTGAGAGGTTTCATTAAATTTTACACAACGCTTAAAACCTATAAGTTATAAAGAAAAACGATAAGTTAATGCAGCTTTTAAATTATTGTTATACGTTTTAAGAGTGAAAATAAATATCTCTTATTTATGGAAGACTTATGGGATTTAAATTGCAATTAACAACCAACTTTAAGCGTGTGAAAATAAGTAGAAAACATTATAAATGCATTTAAAACTCATTATTCAACTAATTTGCTTGTTTTAAGCTTAAGGTGGGGCTCTAATAAAATACATAAATAGCTTAATTTCTAGGAAACCCTTACAAGTTACCAGCTTCATCCCCCATTCGCTGCATTAAGGGTTTAATAATCCCTAAAGAGTTATTAATACCAGCATTTAGCGCGAAGAATTCAAGTTATTTTATTTATTTACTTTACTTACAAATACTTTGCAAAAAATTGTTCTCCTGGTTGTCCGCCAGGCCAAGGATACGCACTTGGCCTGTTGTTGTTATTTTTATGCTACTTTTCATTTACAGTTTTTCTCTTGGTTCACCTCCTCCTCCTCCTCCTCCCCGAGGACGACTTTCGAAGGACCCTGGCCGGCAGGCAATTTTCTGCTTAATAAAAATTAAAAAGGGTTATGCGCGAGAGGCAAAAAGTTTTTCATTAAGCTGCCAACGATGATGATGAGGATGATGGCAAAGGCAAAGGCGAAGGCGAAGGCGGTCGACAACAGGGAACAAGAGAGAGAGGGGTTCGGGGAATGTGGATGCCGCAAATTTGATAATGAAGATAAATGTTTATCGCCTTTCAGGGGCGTGGCCGGTTGCCAAAAAGTTCGTAAACGCAAATTTTCACGCTGATTATGCCAATAAAATCAATGATAAGCCCACTCGGCAGGGCGTTATTTCACCCACCCACCCACTCGATCCCTTGCCAACAGCCAAAAGTTTTCACAACCATCCAACAACAACAACAAGAAACGAATGGCCAAAATGCAATGAATTAAATTGATAGGGTCAACTGCATATCTGCACCCCATGAATCCCGCAAAAACACGAATAAATGAAAGTAAATATGCCCGCAATGACATGGGGAGGCAGGAGAATGGAGGTGTCACGCGTTGGGCCGCAAGTAAATTGGTTTGCCGTGTCATTAGTGAAAAATGTATCCACATTTTGGCACTAATTAAATTTCATTTGAGTTTTTCCACTCGACTGTGGCCAGCAGGCCACACAGCAGCATCAGCAGCAGCAGCAGCAGCCAGCTTCCACATTTCGCGCCCCCGCATTTTGTCAAATTTAATTGTTTTTACGTTCGCGGAATAAATTTGAAATTAATTTACAATTGGATAGGCGAATCGTGAAAAAATAAACATTACCAAAAACAGGGAGTGAACTATAATTGTAATTTATTGATAGATCAGTTAAGGTGATTGATTTTTTGTTTAGAAATATAATTGAAAAATAGAAGCGTTATGGTTTAGCTGGGTAATTATAATTTCCAAGGATCTGTCAAGGTTAAAGCATCTAAACTTTTGGTATCTATATAATTATTCTTCTTAAATTAAAGCCCTAAATTGTAGTATTTTTTATAGGTGAGTTGGTCCATAGGTCGCTGTTTTATGGATATCAGGCTCGAAGGACCAACTTTAAGCCTCCGTTGCACAAAATAAATAAAAATTCGGAACTATACAAATTTGTTTAATATTCTAGGCTATTAATTCCTTTAATATTTCAACCCAAAATACATTTTTGAGTGCACTAAGATATATGAAATTTATTTGCACACATTCCTCTTAATGTCCGAGCTGGAGATTAGTTTGTGTCAGTGGGTCAATGCACCAGGAATGTGAAATGTTCAGGTGCCAAGGTGCAGGTGAAAGAGAAGCCAAGAAAGTGGCAACAATCCGAAAGGCGAAAGGAAATTACAAAACACATGGCGCCTGGAGCTAGTTACACACGGCAGACAATGCAGCCAGGATGAAGGGTAAAAAGGGATCCACCTATCTAGCTGGAACGAAGGAAAGATGGAAAGTTAGAAGAAAAAAAAAAGCAAATGAAGAGAGGATGGAGCAGCAGCTGCTTTCCGTACGTGAGGATGGCTCCAGATGCCCCTGCATAGATGGATAGCTTTACAAAAACGCCAGGACACCAGGAAGCACATTGTCAATGGGTCAGAGCATTTGATGCTTATAGTACCAAGTTTGATTCAGTGTCGTCGTCGTCGTCGTCGTCTCAACAGCTCAAGGCTATTTGAGCCCAGTCCATAGACCCAAAGTAACCCCCAGTCAACGCGGAAGCTTGACCCCAACTTCGAAATGATTTGAATACCTCACCGACACCCCAAAACATTCGTCGCCTCAACATTCCCTACCCAAAACAACGTTGCAAATGACTCTCATAACTGTTGCGGATTTAATTTGTTGAATTCTGTTTAATTTGCTGCATTTATTGCTCGTCACATGTGCAAAACTTTTTATTTATACAACAGTCGGGCACTTTTTTTGTTGCCTTTCATACAAACTTCAAAACAGCAGAGCTCGCTGGGCGCCTGCCTGCCTGCCTGCCTGCCTGCAGCTCCAATTCCCCGTTCCCCTTGTAAAGTTATGGCAAAAGCACTTAAGCGATTTCATGCAAATTTTTTGTATATATTTTTTTTGCGCTGTGCTTTCGCTCAGGTAAGCATTATGGCTATATGTCTACGGCTGTGACTCTGACAACAACTACCGAGGAGGGCAGCGCCAGCGAGAATAAAAAAAGAATGTATAAATACTTATAGGGGAGAACGCAGTGGCAACAACAATAACGAGCTGAAAGTTGAAAACTTCTGAAAATTTGGTTGTTGTTGAGGCAGTACCGTGTGCGTGTTTTTTGGGGGATATTGGGCCTAAAGCTCCAGAGATTTGAGTTTCTTGGAGAGTTTAAAACTCTCCTTTGGGGCTGTTTTGGGGAAGTTGTTTTTTTTTTTTGTATATTTCAATTGACTTGTAGGGAAATGATTTATTATATAATAGGTTATAATGGGTTATAATAGATGGTTAAATAATTTAATTGTTTATATATATGAGAAGGGAAAATAGCTCAAGCTGGGGATAGTTGAATACACTTTATAATATGTTATATTCTAAGGTAGAAGGTAGAATAAATGGAATAGTTACCCAAATTTTATAATATTTTATATTTTAAGGTAGAATAAATATCTGTAAGGTCGAATAAAGCTTATAAATATATTATAAATTCTTTAATTATTCTTAAAACCTTTAACAGGCTTAATCTTTTTACTTTTAATATTTTTAAAATAAATTAATCTTATTTCTTATTTAGAGGATATCAGCATAACTGTTCTCACATCCTTTTTGACTGAAATTTGACTATGTTTTCATCTTTCTGATTGCACAAGGACAGTTTATATCAACTAAATGTACTCTAGTTTTATAACTACATAGTTGTAATGTTCACAATTCAAATCAAACACGAAATTTGATAACAATTTCAACTACAATTACTTGATATTTCATGTTCATGTTACTATTTCCTCAAATGAAGGCAATGAAAACTTAGGAATAATAATAATATAGTTTAATTTAAGTCTTACCCATAAGGTTCATGTTGTTGCCAAGGAAAATGCTTTCCCTTTTGATGGCTCCCATATAAAAATGTCATCGCCTAAGTGGCACGATGAATGAGAATAATAATAAAGCTGCCGGGCGGCGGGAAATATTACTTGCAACATCGACTTTGGCCACGCCACATAAATTAAAAGTGCGTGAAATCTTGGCATATAAATTTAATGTGCCGCCAGCGAGGCAATGGCAACAAATCAAAAACACTTTTAAATGGGCACGTCGCTGTCGTAAAAACATCAGCGAATCGTAATTTGCTTGCCTTATTTATTGAATGTTTAGTCGATGTGTTTTGGCCCAAAAGAACAATAACCAAGGCGAAGCTCGAATATTCCCTGGGCTTGGGCATAAATCAAGCACGTGTACACGGTTAAGGGCGGTATTTTGGGATCTCCAAAAGGATCGGATCGCCGCCTGACAGCATTTTGTCGGCGAGAGTCCTGTGGGCGGACAGGAGCCGCCTGCAATCCTGCCCCAAAAGCCGACAGCCAGCTGAGCTTCTAGCTTAAGGTGAGTGCAGCAGCAGCAGCAGCCGCATTTGCATGCCACTCACCTGTTCTGCTCTGTTCTGCCCGCTGATGTTGCCGCCATTTCGACTTTTACCTTTTTCGCATTGTCTGCTCGCTGCTGCTGCTCACTGGCTCGTTTTGTTTTAGGTCGTTGGTTTTCTCGGTTTAGCTCTAATTGAAAATATTTTTGTTTGCACTTCATTAAACCTAAACTGAGCAGCAAACTGAGAGATATGCAATGTCTGTCAGTTCCATTTGGCTGCTGCAGAGATGCTTCAGAGAGGAGGGGAGCAAAGAGGTTTAATAAATATGTATGCAGGGGAGAGGAGGAGGTTTTCTGCACAAAGAGACATGACTGTTTCGAATGTTATTATATTGTTTTCCACCCATCTTCCCCCCTTGTTTTTCCTGTTTTTAATCCAAAATGCAATCATTGAAATGCATTTTATTTAAGCTGCACTCGCTTATTGCATTTTTGCATACAAATTTGGAAAGCTTTTGTGTGGGGGAACCCCCAAAGCGACTTATTTTTATATGCTTACAACTCCAGAGCCGAATCCTGGCCAACCTGACCTCTCTCTCTCCCTCTTGGTCTCTCTCTCTTCCTGTGTGTTGTCGCAAATTCAATGACACTTTGTGCCTTTTGCAACTTTCAGTTGATTTTTTATTGTCAATCGAACAATAACGAAATCATCGGCCAAGTTACGCCAAACGCCACAGCAGACTCCGATTCCGATTCCGAGTCTGAGTCTGATTCTCCGGCTCGGCACGGCGAAAACTTTAAGGTAGGCAAGCCCGGAATTCTGACAGCAGTCGAGCGTGCCACACCCCATCGGTGGAGATTTATATGCCCAGGCGATGTGACTCAATCAATGGCATTTGTGTTGTGCCACGACAGCCGGTGAAGGGGAGTCCTCACCTCACTCACCCTCCTCTGGAACGGCGGGCGCAGCAGGACATCAGACAGTCGGAGAGACATGCACAGCATTTTGTGTAAAGAAATCAAAAATTTATACAAACTTTGCACAATGAATGAGCAGCAACAAAGCAGGAACACGGAACAGAAGCAGGGCCAGGACCAAGAGCAGTTGTATACCAGCCGAAGGACGAGTGTGTCCTGCCTCGACCAGGACCAGCAATTGCCGAAAAATGTTGCAGTTCGCCTTGCTCGCTTTTTGACAAAGAAAAAATACAAGAAACAAAATACAAAACATATATGCACTTGAATAAAATATAAGAAATAAATATGTATAAGAAAGAAAGCTAAAGAAAAATATTTATAATTGGTAAAAGGCATTTTTGCAGTTTTTAAAAATATTTAATTAAAGCCTCAAAATTAATCCCAATAAATTTATATTATTAAAAGGCTCAAGGAAAATAATAATAATTAGCTGGAAAGTGAGAAAATCCTGCAAAACGCATAGAAGAAAGTACAACTTTTTGCTGAATACTTTTGCAGAAATAAAATAATATTATAAAAATAAAATCTAGTACTTTTCAAGGTATTTTAATACTTTTTTTCCAGTGGCAGTTTTTAAAATTGCTTAATTAAAGCCTCAAAAGTAATCCCAATAAATTTATATTATTAAAAGGAACAAGGAAAATGATAATAATAGGCTAGAAAAAAGGAAAATCCTGCAAAACCCTTAGAAGAAATTGTGATATTTGTGTAAAATCCTTTTGCGAAAATAAAATAATTTTATAAAAATAAAATAAATAACTTTTCAAGCTTTTATAATACTTTTTTCCCAGTGCAACCACTCGCAGAGCAGCTGACTTGCAAGTTGCAGCAACAAAAATGCGACAAGGACAGCTCGAGACCGGACAACAGCTCCAGGATGTGTGTAGGTAGGTAGGAAGGTAACTCTTCGTTGCCTGCTGCCACTCTCCGGTGAGACGGGGGCCACAGCAGACGAATTAATTAAAAATTCCTAAAATATCCGGTTAGCTCTTTATAACAATTTCGTTCACAATGCCGAACTCAGGCTGCATGCGAGTGTGTGTGTGTGTGTGTGAGTGCATCCTGCCAAGGAACTTTAACGCTGCAGAAATTTTAAACCTGGAACACTGGCAGCCCTCCTGGAGGCGCCTCAAAATGACTTCATCTATCTGGCCGACAGGCATTGAAACTATTCTCGTTTCGGCCGTTTACCAGGCAATCTACATAAATGAATTCATTTGCCATCCCTATACACACACACACACATACATCTGCATATATGCACAATGGAATGTGGAGTTCTCGGGTCGTATACGCAATATTTGATATTTATTCTCTAATTGAGGGTACGACCCGGACCTGAACTTGCCTGCCTAAAGTCCTGTTTGTTCACAGAAATAATTGCTGCTGCCGAATAGGGCGTATAAACGGAAGTATTTTCACATCAAATACAAAAAGAAAATCATCGAAAAAGAGAGAGAGAGAAAAAAACGAAAAGGAGCCAAGAAACGTCCGGTGATTTGGCAATAAAAAATGACCGGAATGCTCGTTAAAACTAAAAACAATTGACCACATAAATTAGCGGCATTAAAATACCAAAAGGCATGAGGCCAGAAATGGCCCAAAAAGCGGCAGGAAGGAAGTGCGAGCGATTGATTCAATTAATTGCCAAATTAAAAAGGGAAAAATCTCATCCGGCGGCAAAAGGCAAAAAGGAAAACCCAAAAGGAGACGGGATGGCAGAGGGAATGTTATGACAATGTAAGGAAACCAAATAATAAATGATGAGGAGGAGGCGCTCTGTGCTCTGTGCTCCCAGTAACCGATCCTGGGCTGACAGACAGACAAAGTGACAGGCGCCGGGGGCCTCACTGGCACAATTGAATTTATTATGGCATTTCAACTCGAAGAGCGTCAATTGAATGAAAGTGGACCAGAGCCCACCCATGCTCCCCGATCGAAAAGGGAGCAAGGGAAGGAAAGAAAGCCGGGCAAAGCTCTGTTGCAATAGCATCATTATTGGACTAAACCGAAACTATTTGCCTCAATGGGCCACAAAGCGCCACACGACACGCCAAAGGACACACAGCCGGAGAGTCAAACGGAGAAAAAGAGAGCAAAGCGGAGACAGCAATGGGCGGCAATGGGAGCCAAGGCGAACCCACATCTCGGCTGCTGTGTGACTGTGATAGTCGTCCAATGCCCTCGGGGTATATTTTTCGCCACTTTCGCTATGGCCAAAAGTGTTGACTGTCTTTGATTTTGTTTGTCTGCTTGTTTGTTGGGCCGAAGGTCGTCCAGGGACCAGGGCTGAAACACCAGCAATTACACACAAAAGTCTTGTCGAAAGTTCAGAGCGCAGAGCATAATCAGCAAATGAATCATAAAGCCATATGGCATATGGAAAATATCTATAATGTTTTATTTCTACAGTGTGAACACTCAAAGAAATTTCTAGCAAGTTTGTAGAAGTTATATTTAACTTTAGCGGGTCTTTACAACATAGAATAAAATATTTTCTAGCAGGGTTTTGAATAAATTCTGCCTTTGACTTTACTTAGCATTTATATTGATTATTAATTATTAAAAAAATTAATACTTGTAATAATTTTGATCTTATTTTTAAGGGTGCTTTAAAAATTACAAAAAAAACTCTATACAATATATAATTTTTATATTGTTTTTAGTAGCATTCGGCTGCCAACTTTGTAATTGTTTCGCTGGTTTTATTATATTTGTTTTTATATAAAAATTAAAATATATATTTCATTCTAACACCCATTTTTCTCTGCGTACATCAAAGCCTGTTAGCGAACGCATTGTGGCTGCAAACAAATTACAAAATCGGCTAAACTTAAGCCGCCGTGTTGCGTGCAGTTTATGACTAAAGCGCCGCCTGCGGATGCTCTGGAATTCCGGCCACTGCAATTGGCTTTTTCCCAACCGCACTCACGTGCAGTCCACACACACAGAACACACCGAACACACAGCGCACACACATGACACGGACATGGGCATGGACATGGGCATGGGAAATCCCGTCGTCGTCGTCGTCGTCTATCGGCAAAACAAAGTTAAATCGCCCAAAATCCTTTGACCATGTCACACTTTTATACATAATCGTTGGCCCCGGCACGTGCAGACAACCGCAATGTTGTGCGAGGTCGAAATAAAAAAAAAGTGAACAAAAAAAATTTAAAAACACAATACAACAAAGCAGAAATTACAGCAACATCAGCAAATATTACGTATACGTGCGTTCAATGTCCCCGGACGAAGGCCAATAATGCAAAAGGCATTAACAAGCACCAGCACTGGTTTTCCGGAGCAGTTATTGCCATTAACATGGCTTAATTAGCCAACTGGCTGTAACAACACCGGCTTAAAGCATAATTGTAAATATTTCCGGACTTAAACGAACCAGAGCCTCTGCCTCTGAATAATGAACGAGGCTGGGCGAGGATGGACTAGGCGAGCGATCTGAGGAGAGTCACGTAGGAGATGGCGCTGCGAACAATCTAGAAAAAAAGAGGGAATAATTTAAGGTAAAATGAGTATTTAAAATATGTGTTAAATAATAAAATAAAATAAAATTTAACCTAGTAATAAAAACCCTTTTCCTACCATCACAAGTGTCTGACGATTCGCCTCGAAAAAGTAGCCATTGATCACACAGCCTCTTCTAGCTCTCATCATGACTATCTTCAGGGATCTCACCAGCTGAGGATTCTCCCTCAGCAGATGCAACCAATTGCTCTCGTAGATGGCTTGTCCAAATCCCTGACACTTCTCGTTGACACTCGACCCGCAAAAGCAGTAGATGGACACCTGGCCCAGAATGGCAGTCGTGAAGGCGCAATAGAACAACATGGCTGGCTCCATCAGATGGGCGGACAGCTGATAGCACAGCACACACAGATGCAAGGAGGCTGCCACAAACTGGGCGAAGATAAGCGGCCGGAAGTATCCATTCAGCGAATGACCCAGGTTCAGGCACTCCTCGAACAACTGAAAAATGTGCACCAGGTTCTCGCTTGTCTCCTCCTCAGTCTCACCCTCGAAATGCAACATTTTGTGTTGGAGAATCTCGAAGAGAGCACAGAGATTGTGAGTTAGAGAACAAAACAAAGTGTCCACACAAACGGTGGGCAGGGCCACGCCCAAGGCAGCACAGACATTCCACAAGTAGGAGAAGAGGTAATTAATAAGGCGTGAGTTGTCCCAAGGATATCTGTAAAATTGAGGGATAATAAATCTGGTATCGTTTAGTTATAATATATATTACAAGCTGGGAAAGGGTAATTCTGGCTGAAGTTCTCCCGTTCGAAGATAGCCACTCAGCAGGGACAGAGGAGACATCAGGCAGGCGGATAGGCCAGCCACTATGAAGCAATGGCTGTACAAGGCGCTGATGAACTGATCTCGCCGATTCTGTTTGGTTACAATAAGCTCACAGGGCGGCCAAAGAATTTCTAAGAAATATTTTAAATAAATAAATTAAATTAACTAAAAATACAACTCACCCTTATTTAATATTCTACGAAACCTCTCTATAAGTTTTCTAAAATCCTCATAATACCAAAGAAAAAATCCTATTTTGCAGAGGGCCAGCAAATCCACTAAAACCGAGCACAGTGAGTCTGTGAGTCCCTCTACATTCTGAATATTGCGTAAGCCAAAGGCCATTGTCAGAGGCATGAAACTGGCCACCGAAAGAATGCAGAAAAGGGCTCTTCTGGGATACCGACTCCCTAGATTCCGATCCAAGAGCAGCTCAAGTCCCAGCAGGCGAAAGAAAAAGGACTGCAGTCGCAGGAACCTGTCCGTCAGCATGTTGAGTCAAGTTGGTAGTTCAAAACCAAATGAATCCTTTTACAGAAAAGCACCCATTTAGCTCATTAAGGGCTAAGTAAAATCAATAATCGTTTAGTCGAGGCGTCAGTGCAACCTTCCAAATCATTTATTATTTAAATTCAAGTATTCAGACCTTTAAGCTTTTCTTTTCTTTCCCACAGAGTGTTTGTCCTTTGCTCTTAGGAATTTTTGAATGCATCAGCATGTAGGCTCCTTCTAAGGGCCAGGTCCTTTGATGTTTGCACTATAAATTATACTTAATTAAAAACAATTAAAAGCAAATTCCAATTGCAGCCATCAAGCCCGGCCTGTGTGTGGTGTGGCAAACAAATCTGTGAGCCACTGCAAATATTTGGCAGCAATGCTAAGCAAAAACTAAAACTAAATCCTAGCTGCATTTCAAATGTGAAAACTTTTGTTTGTCTCTCAGTCCCTTTCCCCTTCTCTCTCTCTCTTTCCTCAGTTCAAATTGTATTCCACATGCTCCTCGCATTCGACTAACATTTCAGGGTTTTAATTACTGCTAAATCCCGAGACTTCTCTTCACCGGCTATCGGAGGAATTGTTGTTGTCGTGGTCAGAGATCACAGCAACTGGCAAAGTTCTGGCCATCCTTTTGGTCAGATAATTCAGCCTGGAAATAAATTAATGCAATTACATGCTCGGCCATGAAAGGCAGCTGGAGGCAAAGTCATAAACTGCACACAAATTAAGTTTACGTTTGCACCGACAGCATTATTAATTTGATGTGTGAATGCCAAAGTGAGGAAATCACCGGTTAACCTCCTGTTCTATTTACTCAATTATTAACCATCTTAGTTTTGAGGGCAGCCGGTAATTAATTAAAAATTTCAACTCTCGGGATTGAGGACAGAGGAAGCCTTCCTGCCTGCCTGCCTGCCTGCCTGCCTGCCTGTCCGGGGAATCCTCTTGGGGAAAAGTCCTATAACTGTAGCCTAGGCACATAAAACAAACATTGACACACTGACCAAGCCCACGAAATGGAGTTTATATATTTTCGGTAAAGCAAAACTTGCTCGAAACTCAGCTGGCAGCTGACAGAGAACGGGGGGGAAGCCTTGGGGGTGGCCCCAAAAACTGCTCAAGAACTTTTTCTTCTTCCTGGCATTGTTATTACCACGTTGATGTTGCTGCTGCTGCTGCTGCTGCCGTTGCCATGGCAGGACCCTCAACGAAACTCGAATTTCCCTTTAAAGGAGGCGTGAAATATTCGACTTGAAAACTCGCCAGAATTATAATACTTGAGCCAAAGTCACTTGATAACTATTGTTCAGGGTTTAACACTTGTCAGTTCATTTGTTTTTAGTGTGGAAGCTGCTGTTGAATGTTTGATTTCTGTTTAGGTTTTGGATTTTTTGAAGTTTATTTTGTATTTATTTGAAATAAAAATAAAAATAAAATGAAAAATAAAATGAATTTATCAATATTTTAGGTTTTCAGTACTTAAACAGAATATTTAAAATTTATTTTACATTTCTAAGACCTGTTATCATTGTAAAAATAAACATTTTTGAAGATGCTAACTTGGAATCATTATATTTTAGATTTTCAGTACTTCACAGAATATTTAAGATTTATTTTACATTTCTAAGACCTGTCATCATTAAAAAGAAGAACCTTTTAGAAGATGCTTACTGGGAATCAATATAAATTAAAAAATAAAATGAATATATCAATATTTTAGGATTTCAGTACTTAAACAGAATATTTAAAATTTATTTTACATTTCTAAGACCTGTTATCATTAAAAATAGAAACATTTTTGAAGATGCTTACTGGGTAGCATTATAAATCAATGGGAAATCCTTACTCCTGCTTTTAGAGCTTTGAAATAATAGATTTTTCGGTTTTCGTCATAGGTTTAAAGCCCCCTCACGACAATAGAGTATCGCTAGATCCTCGACTTGAATTACTTTCCCGGGCTAGCCCATTTAGTTGTTGCACTGCCCGGACAGCAGTTGAATCCAAAATGAAATACTTGATTTCAGCCTCCGTGGGATTTTGCCTGCAACTCCGAGGAGAAGCGAAAACTTTGCCGCTCTCGCAGGAAGTCAACTTGGCATCCAGCGGCAACTGCGACTGCGACTAAAGCGAAGGGAAGAGGAGGCTGGGTTGGGCTCAGAGCAGTTTGCTTAAAATGTTTAGTGGAAAGTGTTTTAAAATACATTAAAAAGTTCACGGCTGCCCTGGCACGCATTGAATTTATGCGAATTTGGTGAACTCCTTGAGTGGAAACTTTTTGCATTTGCTCGCCCGCGCCCAATCAACTTAAATATTTGTTTAGCCGAGGCTGAGGCACTTCCCTGGGCTACCTACCTATATATGTACCTATGGTACCTTTGTTGGCCATCCCCTGGATGAATCGTACTTAGACAGTTGTAATTAATGCCCCGCATCTCGATGGGTAACCGTATCCCTAACTTCCAGCCCTGAGCGTGTTTTCATATTTGCTCCTGTCATCATTTAATGAGAGATATTTTATTTCCCCAGCTCATATTTATGGGAGGAGTCCTGGCTGTGGGGGGAGTCCTGGCTCAAATTTAGATACTTACGTGGGCTGCCGATTTTTATTACCTGTGATTGCCTGTCCTCGGTGGTGGTGGTGTTGTGTTTCTGTTTATGCCACGATTTGATACGCTCAAAGAAAACTGTCGAATTTGCAAATGACGAAGCCCTATTTAGATCCCCAGGCGCTTTTGTCTATATATATATATTTTTTTTTTGCAAAACAAACAAGCCAAAAGTAATTTGTTTTTCCATTTCCGTGGGAAAACAGGCCAGCCTAAAGTGGCTTATTTTTTTGTATATGTATCACTCTTTTTTGTTTTTGGCGCTGGGCTAATTTGCGAAAGCCGTTGCAACTGTTGAAATAAGGAAATTACATTAACGCCAGTCATTTAACCAACTGTAATGTATCATTAATAGCAAACGCTGGTAAATAAATGAGGAACAAAGGGAATAACTATGGCCACAACTATGCGATAAGTCAATTAAAACTGTGGCGAAACAATTTATTTGATGCTTAAATACCCTTCAAAATAAAAATTTAGATTATGAAACTGCTTGACAGGAGAATGAATAATAAAGTTTTTATTAGAAACTGAAATGTTCTGGCTGTTGGGCTGTAAAGTATTATTAAAAAAGGAATTTTAAACTTTAAGGAAATTTAATTTATATTGGTTATGCTTGAAATATTTTGTTTTATTTTAGCTTAATAATAATTATGGTTTGTTGAAATATAACTTAAAAATGTTTCAGAAAAATTATAAAATACTTTTTAATACAGAAACATACATCTTTAGGTTATTTTTTTGGGTTTAAAATATTAACAATAAAAATAAAACTTGATTTAATTTGTATTTCAATAAAATACCCCATTAAATTTAATTTTTTAAATATTTGTTTACCTAAATAATATTCTTCTTCCTTTAAAGTATATAAAAATCAAAATTAAATCCCAAAATTTAAATTTAAATTATATTCAAAACTAATTAATGTGAAACCCTGTAAGTGTATTGTTTTTATAATGTCTCAAAAATAAAATCAGCCATATTTTATGTATCCGAGGAAAGAGTAAAGCCCCGCATAAAATGATATAAAGCGCATTTAAATTAATAATCAATTTAAAACACAATCGCTTACTGGTTCAAATGAGAAAAGGAATTTCATATTGAATTAATGCTACTAATGAATATAATTCGTGCCGTTCACATTGATGTCCTGCCCAGCTCCAAAAACAAAAATAATAAAAATAAAAGAGTTTAATTTAATTTGCGTCAATTCAGAGCGATAAGCAAAGAGAAAACGCTGCCCGGGACATGGGAAATTGTATTAATCAGACAAATAAGTGTTCGCTTTATTTTATGAATAATTAAAAATAAACCAAAATGCATGCGGAGCTGCCTTCGCCGGAATGCCAATGAACTACTGCCGGCGGCAAATTGACTTTCCGAGACCACACTTGAGGCCCGAATTGCATAATCAAATACACTTCCATTCAATTAAATTTGTGTCACTCGAGTGTTGGCCTCGTTTTGGGAATAATTCGGCCAAGACTCAGTCAAAGCCGGGTTTAATTCAATTTAATTATATGAATATCCATATCGAATATTTGGCTTAAACTCGATTAAAAATCAAAACGAACTCCTGCTCATCGTTCTCCCTGAAGGAAAGGTATGTGGCGTCAACTTTTTGGATTATAAAAAATAATAAGAAGGTTTAAATATTAAAAATATGTTTAAAATTAATCTGAATAAGCTAGATTTTCTTAAATAAAGCCTAGAAAAAGCTACAAATTAAAATAAACAAAAGAAACCCAAAGAACATTTACTATTTTTGGATCATTATAAAAAATGGTTAATTTTCTTACTAAAATATTAATTTATTTTTACAATAATTATAAGGAGAAGGAGCTATATTGTCAGCACTTTCAGCAACTCTAAATTCAAGCGAAAAGGATTCAAGAGAGGACTTTCCTGTCCCACTTCCATCATTCCCAAAGCTCTTCAACAAAATCCTAAGAGAAAAACTCTTAGCTTCTTATCAACAGGACGCAAAGAGAGTCCTGCCAGAGCCACGAGGAAACTTGGCCAGCAATTAGACATCTGTCAGCGTGTTGACCCAGGAAACACTCGAAGAATTCCCGGCAGGAGCAGCAGCAGCAGCAGCAGCAGCAGCAGCTGAGGCACTCCATCATCCCAGAGCACACCAGGCCGGCTATTTCGCTCATTCATCCTCCGGGGCCGTGGAACTTCACACGATTTTGATGACCATAATGACAACAATTAAATATAAATCACCGAGCAACAACAGGCCAAGGATTTACCTTAGCCACGCACACATACAATTAGCTTTTATGGCCGCGGGGCCAAGGAAAATGGCGGCCATGGCCAGCTCGTCCCTGGACGCACTTGGCCAATGGTAATTTGAAAATATGGTAATTATGAAGCGGCTTTTGTATAAGGCAAACAAAAAAAAAACACAGCAAAAAAAAGAAATAGGAAGAGGGAAGAGGATGAGAATGAAAACAGCGCCAGGACCTCTGACACCGCCCTGTCTGTTCTAATTAGGCGCACATAAATTGCACCACAAACAGCACCGCCAACAGCAACACCAGGACACGACCATCAGACCGAGCCACTTCCATAGCCACCCACCATGAACAACAAATCCTAAATAACAATTAAAACAATTTCGCAAGATTAAAAACACCTTCCAGCCAATGCTTTAATATTTTAATTAAAAATTCCATAGCCCCGGCTGTGTTTCTCTCTCCCCCTCGGCGAGGTGTTGCCACATTCTCCGGCCTGGCGGCCTCCATCTCCATCTTCAGTCTTTAGCCCCCTTGAAGCCCCTTGAGCGAATGAGTGGTCGAGTGCTCCCTGAATGGTCTCTGGAGGCCTATGACTTTGAATTATTGCATGGCGAGTCATAAATTAAATGCGTGGCCCTCCTGGCCCCTGAGAGAGAGGGAGAGGGGAGAGCTTGGTCTACTTGCGAATGAAGGCAGGTGGCTGACTGGCTTGTGAGCTGAAGCCAATCAAGCCCTTGCATTGGAAAAGTCAGTTTTTGGTTTGAGGAACTGCATTTAGTATTATTACTACTTGAAAAAGTTATAATAAAGTATATAATATTTACTATATTGGTTTGTTTCCGCTGTAAATCAGACAACCAATTGAACTTAAAGTTAAAGTAAAGTAAGTCTTAACAAGGGTTTCTATAAAGCTGCAATAATTATTTATTTTAGATAAGAATTATTATTGAATTTTGTATTTTTTTATTAATGTTATAAATAAAAGGATGATCTAGTTGTAAAACAAAAAATATGTACGAAATAAAAATAAAGGAATGAAAATTTAAAAATATTAATTAATTTATTAATTAGGTTCCGGCGGTTAAAGGCTGTTTAATAGAAATTCCTAGAATAAATTTTCTGTTTGTTTTCGCTCTAATTCTGACAACCAATTGAAATAAAACTTAAAATAAAATAAAATAAAGACTCTTGTTAAGGGTCTTTATAAAGCAGCAATAATTGTTTTTATTTGCATGGAATTATAATTAAATTTTGTATTTTTATATAAAACCAAAAATATATAAGCAATGAAATTAAATTAATTAACATTTAGGCTGTTTTATAGAAACTCCAAAACAAATTCAAATTATCTGTCTTAGTTCCACAAATAAAGTCAAAAGTAAAGTATATTAATATCCCAATTACTTAATAAAATAAAGGTCTTTGCCTCAAAAATCCTGTTTAAACCCAACTTTAAAAACCTAAATACATTACTCTCTTCTTCCCAGTGACGAAATTTCAAGCCAGGAATCCACCTATACCAAAAAAAAAGGCGTAAGCAGGAGAAGCCTTTTTTTAAGGACACCTTTAGACCTTCATAAATAAGCGCGCGAAGTATATCGAGGGGAGTTGAACCCGTTAAATGCCGGGCGGCATGAAATCCTCAGAGGAGGAGTTGGGACTCCTCAAGCTGCTGTTGTGGCCGCGCAATCAAATTCAGACATTTGGAGACACTCTCAACGCCCCCACACCCCGCCCTTCCTGCGCTGCTTAAGTGTCGTAAAGTCCTGCCCAGGCAGCGAGCGGAGTTTGAGCAGCAGGAGCAAGGCAGCGGGCAGAGCAAGGACAACAGCGAACGGGGCTTTTATGATTTATGCAACTATCGCCTGCAGCGTGCCGAAGAAGGAGCCGGCGAAGGGGGGCGACCAGGAGAGCCATTGCCGAAATCCTTGAGAGAGCCGCCCAAGGCGCGTAAATTCTTCGTTTCCTTTTTTTTTGTGGACATACGTACGTCTCCAACTTGGCCGTGACGGGAGGAGGAGGGTACAGGAGGCGCTTCAAATTGTGCAATTTTTATGGCGCGGCATTCATGAATAAAAGATTTTCCGATTCACCCCAAAAGAGGAGAGTCTCCTCCAAACCCTCCCCCATCTTCCTAATGTTGGCCTTGCCGAGTGCAAATAATAAGCAGAAAGCAAGTGCACAGCCCCGCCTACGGCCACGCCCACGCCCACGCCTGGCACCTTGCCGCCTGCCACGCCCACACAATTGTCAAGGAGGCGCCGCCGTGAGCTTTGCTCCTCCAAAGGCGGCCTGCGAAATTAGCTAAGCAAACGCTCGGCTGCAGTTTACTTGCCATTTAAGCGCCGCACTCGACAGCTGTGTTTGTCAGTGGCCCCTGCAACTTGCAACCAGCAAGAAAAACAACAACAATAGGGGACAAATGCCACCCACCAACCCATCCAGCAGCAGCAACAAGAAAAACAGATGCAGGGACAACCACAAACGGCCGGAAAGTTGCTTCTTGTGTATAAGTTTTACTATTTTTCCTTTGTGCATTGTCTTCGCTCTGAATATAAATTTAACATTTATTTAAGTTGAAAATAAATTAAATTTAAAACAAAAATGCTTGATATTTAAACAATTTTTTATTTTATTAATATTTATATGGCATATTCTATAACCTATTATTAATTGTCTTAAGAAAAATATAAACTGCTTAATAAATATAATAACAAAAAATACTTTCTTTCCAATTCGCGGTTCAAATTTGAAAATCCCGCCAAATTTCATGTTGATATTTTAAAAGGCGCGAAAATTTCTTCTTTTAATACATCTGGCATCACTAAACTCTAAAAACGGCTTAGTATGGGCAGCACTGTCGTTCGCGTTTCAAAAGTCTGGTAGCACTGGTTGTATTGCCTGACTTTTGAGACGCGACCGACAGTGCTGCCAATACTTCAAGACACGAGCGACAGTGCTGCCCATTCCTTAAGCATAATTCTGTTAATAACAGAAAAGAGAATTTTTACTGTAAAAAATGTTAAGAGTATTATATACAAAACAGTTTTATACCTATGTTATAGAACTTAACAGAGAAGATTAGTGTGACCAACAAAAAAATATAAAAATACTTTAAAAATACCACAATAAATATTTATGATATTTTGGAATATTATCAACAGCCCCACTTAAAAATAAAATTTTTTTTTATACAATTTGACGTCACGTCCGTGCCGCTCCGCGGGAAAAGGTTTTCCTTAAAATTAAAAATTTGCAGCGAAGGCGTTGCAGCGCGGTCAAGTGGGTGGAAAATCGCGAAAAATTAATGGTGCATAGCACGGAAACAGTCTAACTAACAACATGCCAGATGCGTCAAGTTATTAATTTCTTAATAATTTAACAAAAAAGCACGTCGCGAAAAGGTGCGTCGTCGCGAATATATGAACTTTTCAAACCCTTCGCGGTGTCCCCGCCCGTGCCACGAAGAGTGCATAAAATATTAGTGTATTTCTTAAATTCCGTTTATTTTCTCGGCTCCCGCGACGCCCCCCGTCCCCGTGCTCCATGCAACGCCGGCAGTTGCACTTTGATGTGTGGGTGTGTGTGTTAATTTGCAAATGAAATGATGTTGAAATCATAATAAATGATATTTGTTGTTATTAGCTATTACGCATTGTGCTCAAATTCAATGAAATCCACTCCTGATGGCGAATGCAACGTGAAATGGAAACATTTGGGATTCAGCGGCTGGAAAAGAAAAAGAACCACGGCTGTTAGAGCAGGGCGCTAGCAAGAGCGAAAGAGAGCGAAGGCAAACAAACGAAGCAAAAAAGAAACAACAACACAAGGTAAGTGGCCGCACCTCTCCCAATCAGACAAAAAAATGTGTTAGAGTGTGGGTGACTCTTACACTTTTTCTGTTTTTTTTCTGTTTTCTTTTTCGACATTAACTGTTATTATTGTTGTTCAGTGGCAGGAATGCGAATGAGGGGGGGAGAAAATTACATAATTTCTGTCTCTTTTTTTTCGTGGGGAAGCGAAAGCGAAAGTGAGACCGCAACTCCATTCTGATCGGGATGTCTCTTTTATTTATGAAAGGGAATTATGAGAATTAATTGCAAAGCATACGAAGTAATTTGATTTCTCGTTCGTTCTCCATATTTTTCTCTCACACATGACTGGTTTATAAATCAAATCTGAAATTCGCGCAACAAACAAAACAACAAAAGCAATAAACTCCCTTGGAAGAAGCTTTTTGCAGCTGCTTCTCGCAATCATATTTTTTGTGTGCCGTTTTCAAGTCATTTTTTGTTTTTATTGTGTGCGAGAATTGGTGAAAAATCATAAACAACACACACACACACACACTCTGTGTCTCTCGCCCACACTCTTTTTATCTCTTCTCTCTTTCGTTCACTCTCGATCGTTGCCAAGTTTTTGACCCTAAAGCCTAGTACGCAGCAAAGCCAAAAAAAAACAGACGAGAGTCGATGTGTGTTTTTACGTAAACTAGGACAACTATAGGTCGTAGGTAGGGTAGCTACTGTTTTTCTAAAAAACATAAAAACACAAAGGCAACAGCAGCAGCCGCTTACTGTCACTGCTTTGGGGTCTACCTTTGGTGTTTAGTTTCCGGTTTTCCTTTGTGAATGTGCAGCAGCAAAATGTCTTGTAAGCGCCACCCACACAAAGACAGACCACACAAAAATTTGTATGACGTGAGCAGAAGCAGCCAAAGGCGCCCACACACATTTGCTGAGAGCTCAGCTGAGCGCACCTCCTCTCCAAGGCCCCCTCTTTATGCCACAGATTTTTCTGCCTGAGATTTTAAACTTCTTTTAGCACCAAACGCAGTACGTAATGATGACCTTACGTAATAATGACCTTCCTCGCACTCCAGTCGAGTTTAAAATCCGTTTGGGATTTTCTACAGATGTGAAACTTGTGCAAAATATAGGGTAAGCATCAAACTACACTTGTTCTTGGTCTGAATTTTGGTTTCTTTTCACTGCAATCTATCAATAACAAAAACGTCGTCGCCCTGGCATAATAAACTTTGCCATTTGTGCCTCATCTTCGCCTTCTTTTGCCACTTTGGCCTTGGTCTCTTCGTGTTCCTAACCTTGTGCCAATAAAATAGAGAAAAACAACATACAATGTGCACTGCACACACATTTCAAATGTTTCCACTTGTGCCATTGTGGGTGTCAGTGTCAGTGTAGGCAGGGAAAACTAACGAAAAAAGTGTTTAATTTAGGTGAAAATTTAGTATGTTGAGCAGCACTTAATTTCTTGCTAGTTATTTTGGCTAGACACCTTTGGTTACGCCTCAGCTGTGCCTGCAGCGCGCTCTCAATTAATTTCCAATTTCGTTTTATCATCTACGCTGTGAGCTGATCAACACCTTCTTCGATATGGGAGCGAGTGTATCGGGGGGGATCAGCTGTGTGTGGGCATTGCCAGGTGAGTGAGTGGGCCCGTTAAAAGCACCTCGGTGACTCAACTCGATTCCAAACACTCGGTTTTGCTCAGCTCTTTTCATTCTCTGTGCACACACAAAAAAGCCCACAGTGGAAAATGCACTGGTAAAAAAAGGGGCCGAGTGATAAGCTAAAAATTACATTTTTTGGGGTGCTATTTAGCATTATTCTCTATGGAAATTCAACAACTTTATTTTTATTATATTTCAGAGAACGTAATCATTATAAGTTTTATTTTGAAAATCTCATAAAAATGATTACTGATCGATTTTTATTATTATTATTTTTTTTTTTGATCATAAAACACCTAAATACAAAAATCAGGCCGGAAATTTATAGATTTGCCAACAAGGATTCACAGGATATCTATTGTTTTAAGTCGATTGATTTTTTCATTTCAAAATTTGTCCGATAGTCAAGTTTTACGATCCCTTTTATATTTCCAAAATAACAATATCCTGGAGAAATCAAATATTTCAGTGTTTTAAATTGACTTTGGTGCTTATGTACCTGATTATAAACAGCAGTAAATATTTGTAATTAAGCTCACCTGGACTTTTAAACAATTATTTACATTATGTGCTCTCTCCTTACCTTTTTGGCCAACTCATTCATTTATTCTATTAAAGTTTATGTTAGTGTTTTGCCAAAAAGTCTGCCCTTATCAATGAAATTTACTTATTGCCGCACCTTAACTGCTGCAAAAACAACGACAAAATGCCGTCTGAAAAGGTGAGAAAAAAGAGCGGCCGAAAAAATGCATGATTCATGCGCTTGGCATTTCCCCAACGAAAGCAGCAACGCTTTCATTGTGGCAGACACTTTGAAAAAATTGAGGCTCCTCAATGGTTTTAATTTAAATGGATTTATTACGCTTTACCTGTGCCACATTTTGCCTATTTTTTATATGCTCCTTCGTATTAATTTAATTAAATTTAATTTAATGAGAACAAACAAATATTTAATCAATTTTAGGCAATTCTCTTTGTGTACTTCGATGGGCGGTGGTCGCCGATAAAGTGATGTTGGGTGTGGGCGTTGGGTGGTGGTGGGGACTCTTTCGGTTTGCCGGCTGCCTGCTTGTTAATTTTAATTGATTTTAATTTGATTTGCTTGAAATGAAATTTGTTTGGCTAACGCCAACGAGAATGTTTTTTATTCTCTCTCTCCCCCGCTCAGCACTCGGGGGTTCTTCAAATAAATTGGGTTTGTGAGCAAATTTTCGGACTGGGTGTACTGACTGTGACCTACTTAAGGTTCAGACCGAACTGTTACTTGCAGAAATATTATACTTAAATATTGCAGTGGAAAAAAGCACTTTGAATGCATTGCACAAGAACATAAACAAAAGGAAAAGACAACAAAAATACACTCGAGAGTTGAGCACTTCGCTCGCTCCCTCGCTCTCTGGAGAATCTTTCACCTGGCAGTTTTTTTGCACTTTGTTAGCTCGTTGAGGTGCCGCTGGGAGTTGCCATCGACATGACTAGCTGCTCCTCATTTGCTGTCCCGGTTTTCTTCTCCAGTGCTCTTACTTCAGGCTGAAATCCACAATCTTGTATACGTAGACCACACATAAGTTCATTTTTGAGCTTAAAAGTGGTTCTTTGCATTTGTTGATCCCGAAAAAGAATAGGTAGTTTTTATTTTTTCTTTCATTATTGGAAGTAAAATAAGTAAATAAATAAATATTGATCGAAAGTTCAACTTTGCTGTGAAAATTCACCATAATATTTCACATTAATAAATTCTCTCAATCTTAAATAAATAATTAATGTATTTCTATAAGCATTATTATGAAATAAAAATATTTCAAAGGTTACAACATTTGCAAAACTATTTTTTAAGGCGGGGGATCCTGTGGTAGAGACTTCAAAAGTTTCAAAACAAATAAAACCATCCCCTCTCTGGCCCTTTGACAGCAACTCTCATATGCAATCACTTTAAATCTGCGTAAAAATGCTGTCACTTTGCCGGCAGCCTCAAAAAAAGAAGCAATTCGGCAACCTCACATAAATAAATAAATACTTTCGTACAAATCTATGTAGCTGCGAGTGTGAATATGTAGATATGCATTGCATAATATGGGTTATATGTATGTTTGTATCCTGTGGCTGCCTGGGCAATGCTAGAAAGTATAAATAAAAGTATAAATAAAATAATAAAAAAGGGTAAACCATTTGAATGGAAGAAAGTTTGACCCCTTCTTGCATTTTTTTTACGCTGTAGCAAAATATGCAAACTACAATTAGCTGACTTTAAAGGGCTACCAAAAGGACTAGAATGGGGTTAAGCTAAAATTCGTATAATATAAAATAAAATAATAACATTTTTATAAGCATTTCCTACTCGAAATTAACAATAAAAAAATTGGGAAATATAGCAAAGCAAATTTAGACTTTATCCCAAAAAAATCGGCTTTTCCGCCAATGTGCGCTGTAAGCCTCAAAATGCTTAGCGAGCTAAAATCAATTTCATGCCATTTGTTGAAACGCTTTATGCCTTGTGTGTGTGTGTGTGTGTGTGTGTGTGTGGGTGGGTGCATTAAATATGTATGTATGTGTCAGAGACTTTTCCGAGAGTTTTTTTGAGGACGTAGAAAAGTGGGATTTTGGGGACTAGCAGACGCTCACACAAGGATTTCACAGAGCATTTTTCTCCTACAATTTTATTCAAAAAGAAAAGTGAGACGAGGCTGCATTTCAGGTTTTATATTTTAATAGATGATTTATCTATCGAGAGTTGGCAAGTGATGTTTTATATTTTAATATTTTAATGGATGATTTATCTATCGAATACCGTGAGTTTGCAAGTGAGATCAGCACTAAGCAAAGTCTCACATATTTAATTTATAAAAAATTACATACATTTGTGGAAAAGCTTGAAAATTGTGAAGCCTCTATATTTTTTATCAACATCTTTTTATACCATTGCAGGAGTATCAAAATATCGGAATATCTAAAAATTATCCGAATTTTTTGTACAGGAAATTGCGTTTAATTTCTTCCCATTTCTATGCTACCTTTTCGTGGGTGTATTTTTCTGTGTATTATCGTCTGCTTGTCGGGGTTTAATGCCTTTGTGTTTGTGTTTAGTGCTCGAATATCGGTCAAGGCTGCCTATGCTGCCAACCGACGTGTATTTGGGCTACGTTTAGTTGTCGTTTCGGCTGCCACAGCCTTTGCCTTTCATCAGTCGCAGTTGCTGCCACTAAATCAACATGTTAGCCAGCTAGAGAACTACAAAAAAATGCCATGTTAAGCAATTTTAAATTAAAAATTTAATTGAGGTTTGGTAATGTTAAAAGTATTATCTTTAAAGCATTAATCCTTCATTTGTATAAAAATTAGAATCACAGTTAGATGGGTATTATCTTTAGAACGTAATTGGTTCAGCTTACTTTTTGATTAAACTCTTAAACTCCCTCGGCTCATATTTCTAGTCCCTTGTCTGCGGTTGTTTTAAAATAAATAAGTCGAAATAAAACAAACCATATTCAAAAAGAGTGAGAGGAGAAGAAAGAAGAAATTTTCTCGGCAAGAAAGTTGCACGACAAATTCAATTACAATTAAAAGTATTCAAGATAATCACATTAGGCTTCCCGGAGGAGGAAAACCACAAAATTTGGTGTAAACCCAGTTAAACAAGCAGCTTTTCAGCAGTTGATTTGCTTCTGCTGGGTGCGTGCTTGAAATCTGCTATCAAAACTTGTCTATTGACATGGCTCTGTTCCGCTAGCTGATTTTCCCTTCTGTCCTCTCTAAGTAAGTTCTTCCATCGAAAAATTGTACTCAAAAACGAAGAAGCAATCCAAGTGTTTGTGTCCTTAGTTGCAGCTTATTGACTTTCTCCTCGCTCCCTGAATTGCCTGCAGCGGCGTCTCTTAATCTATTTCCAGCTTTTCAGTGCCAGTCACGCCCTGAAAGGGACTTCCCACTTGTATACTTTTTTTTTGCAAAATCTATGGTGGGTCAGAAAGAAAAGCGGAGTTTTCAAAAACTCTCTGTGACCGGATCGCCTTTCTTCATCCCTTTGTTACCCTGTAATCGTCTTCCATGCAACTGAACTTGCATGGTAAAAACTACTCTCTGGCGCCTGATGAGCTGCGATACATCCTGCTTACTGCGGTCATCAGAATTAATTGCATATGTGTGTGTGCAGGCAATTTTAATCATTATTTACTAGGCCAACGACCACAGATGTTTGCTTTTCCCACTTTCCGGCGCGAGTCAATTAATATGGCTGGAATATTAAATTTATGCAAAAAGGGCATCGTTAAGTGCATTAATAGGTTAAACCAATATGGCTTAAAGTAAAGACTGCTATCTCCTGGCAGCAGAAAACTCGAGAAATTAAACTTCTCTTCGTTAAATATCAGATCAATCTAAAGATCAAATGAGTGTTTATCGATTTATATATATCTAAATTATATTACACATTATATTCTTTGATTAGTATCTACAGAAACTGTGAAAACTTCAAGCTCTATAAAATGTATCCCTAGAATTCGTAGGAAAAAATATTTTCTATTTTTGGCCAAAGTTTCACCATTTCATTGGAATTTATTTATTTTTTAAAGAGTATTTATTTTGAAAATATATTTATATAATGTTTTTCCCCCCTTCAAAGGGTGCTTTTGGTGCAAACACAGAAATACACAAAGTAGTTACAATAGTGGCTGAACTATAGTGCTTCTCTACCCCATTTTCACCCATCCCCAGCTGAATCCTTTGCAAAAATAGAAAAAACTTTTAAGCAACTGTGAAGCACGCTAAAAAGCACAAAACAATTGAAAAGTTGAAATGCATTATTAATTAATTACATGCGTCTCAGTGGCACGGATGGCTGCTTTCCCTGCGCTTCTAAGCCAGCACAAAAAAATATAAGCAATTAAATTAATTTTCGGTCTCTTTCGGCCTACGTACTTTTTATTTTTTGATGGGCTTGGCCATGCCGTGCCCAATGCGTCCAAAAGTGGACAGCGGTCAGCGAATAAAAAAAGCAACAATTAAAAAAGTGTGCCAGCGCCTGCACTGCCCGACAAGTGACAACCGAAAAAAAACAACAAGAATGCTGCCGACCTTCGACAGACAGGCCGAGGGAAAGTGGGCGGTAGCAAGGGAAAGTGCTGCCATTTTAGCCATACATTTTTGCATTAGCTTTGTAATTTTATAAGGGAAAAATTTGCTTCTGATTTTTTTCGTATGAATTTAATTTAATTAATTTTTTTAAACTTTATTACCAATATTTTGTTAATTTTGTGGTTGCCGATTTGGCTTTGTTACGGCACTGTTCGCAGTGTGCTGTTTTTGGGTGGCTTTGACGTCTCAGACACTCCGACAGTTTGTCATTTCTGCGCACATTCATTTAAAATTTCGCAATTAGTAAAGAAAGGCAGCGAGGAGTTGTCACAAACTCTCGAAGAAATCCTCTACGCATGCAAATTGTTCAACTAATTGGGCTAAAAAAGCCAGCGCTTGCTGTCAGCTCGAAATTAATGAGCAATTCTATCAATGGTGCATGCAAAATCAATTTCTAGCTTAAAAACTTTTCCAATTAACAGAGCTTTCTTACACACACCCTCTTTCCTCTTGGTTTTTTTAGAAACCTATTTAATAGGCGAAGTATCGTAAAAAGTAAACCAATATTTCGTTCCTGGCGTCATGAAACTATAATATTTTATGGGAAGCAGCAGAAATAATTCTCGTTTTATTTTTTGTTCGGCAGCAAACTTTTTATTAAAGTTTGTTGCACTTCTCTTCGGAACATGCAGTGCATTTTATGTTTTTGTGTTCTTTTTTTGGGCGAAATAAACACATTTTTATTACGAAATATTTTGTAATAAATGTGTGAATTTTATTCCACCACAGTTGACTCTAAATCAAAAGCTTTTTACACCAAAAGAATTCCATGAATACTCATAAATATGTGAAAGTTGGCCAGTAGCCGGAAATGGTAATAACATTTATACGCCGTACAACAGTTTATTTTTGGACCAAGCACAGTTTAGACTTAAGAATTAAATCATCACAGGGTGGCATTTCATGAATAATAATGAATTTTTTTCTGTAATTTATTACAAAGAATTATATTGGTTTTTAAGAATAAATAAAAATGGTTGGACTGCCAACATTAAGTATACGCCGTGTTTGCCAATGTTGTTGCTGCTACCCTTTTCTTTACTCTCTACTCTTTTATACTCTCTTTTTTTTTGTCTCTTGGCTAAAAGAGTAAAAAATGCTGCTGATTAAGTGGTTGCCGTAGGCAATTTGCGTCAACAGAAGTGTCCTGTACAGTGGGTACTCGCACAAGAACAAAACGAGTGACAAAAAGGGACGGCAAAACCACGATTACAACCGTAAATTATGCTACAAGCAGCAGCAGCAGCAACAATAACGCCAGTCGACTGCAGTGCTATGACACACCCACTTCATTCGGCCGCAAACTTGGCCACAAAAGGAAAAAGCCTACAAAATGGAGCACAACAGCGTCAAAAACAAACTCAATTCAGTAAAAGAGTAAAACCGAGTTGGTTTTACGCTGCAAATGTTTGTGAATGTTGCTGCGGATGTTGCTCTTGGCAGAGTGGCTTAACTAAATAATTATCCCATTCGGGGCTGAAACTTGTTGGTGAAAGCACTCTCCTTGAAGCTGTTTAGCCTAAGTTACATGTAATGTCATCATTATGTTTACCAAAAGAAATTTAATTATCGCAATTTTCCTGCTTGACAATTAGTCGTGACAAAATAACTAAAACTCTCCCCCAACGTCATGCAAAGTTAGTTACGTTTGGCGTGTAAATGGCTCTCACAGACACACACAAGCCCACAAATTTACTCACCAGCGTTAAGGCCATGTAGTTACCATTTTTTATTTCATTCATATTTCCTTTCAAATGCAGTCAAAGTTGCTATGTGCAATGGAATGAATGACATCAAATGGACGCCTATGAAGAGAAATGGAATGCCAGGCTCGAAGCCTTTTTCTTTCATTAATTTAATTTAATAATTTATCTTTTTTTTTAGATTACGCAAGACTTAAAATTTGTAATAATATTCCAGTTATTAAATTAAAAAAATTTAAACATTTTTATTTTTCGATTCAAGCTAAAATAACCGATTTATGTGCATCTTCAAAGTACTTAACTTAACTAAAGTGTACTACATATTACGTATACGTAGCAGAGTCCCCACTTTCATTCCCTGCTCTTTGCCTTCAATCCTTTTTCCGCCCCCAATTTCTGCAGCTCTCACTTCCCCCTTTTGGCTTTATTGAACCAACAAATAAGTTGAGCAGTCAGCGAAAATGGCATTTCCTGTTGAAGTTGGCGGCGTACAAACAAAATTCCAGCAATGTCGCGTTTATTTTTAAGGCAGCCCCCAAAAAGCTGACACGCACATGTGCCGCCGCCACCACTCCCGCACTTTGATTTCACGTTGCTTTTGTTTTTAGTTGGCGACGTTTTTGGCATGCAGGTTTTCCACTTTCCTTTTTTTTCTTCTCACTTCTCCCTTTTTATTTTGAGTGACTTTTTGCTGTTGCATGCGCCAAGTGTAAGACACCGGCGGCATGAGGCAAAAACGAAAACGAGGCGAACGAGGTCTTAACTAGGTCGATCATTTGGTGGCTCACACGCACAAACATGAGCCCCGGCGACACCCATTAAGTATTTACCAAGCACAGCGAGAAAAGAAACACTTGATTTCAGGTGTTTTTTAGGTTGTAGTCTTTGAAATTTTTAGTTTGTAATATATCCATCATCATTTGATCATGGATATCTAGCTTAAGGCACACTTAAGTTAGCCTTAAAGATAAATTGGATCTTGTTTCGTAGTTAGTATCCTTTTTCTCGATGGAATAGATATAGATATTTATCCTTAAAGGTGCTAAACTTGGTATTATGCAATATTTTATGTTTGAAAATGCACTCAAAGGGTTATTTAATGCATTACTACATCTCCTCCCACTAGCATCATCATCGTAATCACATTCTCCGTAGACACCCGCAGTCTGAAGCATTTTCTGCCCGTTGTTTGCCCAACGTTGATAAGCTTTTTGCTCGTTCTGGCATATGAAAATGCAAACTTAAGGTACACTGCATAAAAAATAGTATTATATTAAAGGATAGTTATTAGTTCTAAAGTTAAAATATTTTTTAATATTAATTGAATTAATAAGCAGTTTATTTCTTAGCAATTTATTTATTAGTCAACAATTCTGCCTGCAATTTAGGTTTTTTTTCGTTAACTGTACTAAAACCTAGTTACACTCCCCGTGTTTGTAGTCAGGGCCAAATCAGAGTCAGGAGAGCATCAGGAGACCTTGCAGATGGATAGACCTATATGTATGGATGGGCACATAGTTGCAGGTCCCAGAGTTACTATGCTCGTGTGTGTGCCTTCGACTTTGTTGATTAATGTTGTTGGCCAACCAGCTGAGCATGGATAAACAGGACTCTCTAGGTTTTCCTCCAAGGAGCCTCTCAGTCTGAACGAATTTTACACTCAGTCAGAAAAGTGTTTGAAATTAAACGAATAAATGTTAGACTTACCTATTATATAAATATTATTAAAAGGAAAGATTCTAGAGTATAGATAGATATTTAATAATAATTAAAAAAATCTACGTTTTCGGATTTAATAGTGCAATTTTCGCTCTACATTTACGAACTTTGCAGATAATATAATATAATTTATGTACACAAAGGACTGGGAATTCAGGATATTATATCTAAATAAATCAATGGCTCATTTGGCAATGCCCCCGTCCTCGAGCAGCTGTTTACATAGGACACACATTGTGTATATACTCACATAACCACCACATATTATAGACACCCTGATATCTCTGCTGTGCAGTGATCGTGAATGCGATCGGTTCACACATAATGCCGCTCAATCACGGCACGCGCCTCGCTCGAAAGCTAAAATCGGGAGAATCCGAGGGAGAAATTAGAGAGTTTTTGAGATCAAGATAGAGACCAATCGACGCATAGACCGAAACCGGGACAGAGACAGAGAGAAAAGGAAAGAGAATGGGGGAGAGGTAGAGGTAGAGGTAGAGGTCTTACGCTCTATCGTTCGAGGAGAGAATAGTGCATTTATTTTTAGGACAACAATGGGCCCCCGAAGAGCATCGGCAAGGCGCGATATTCAGCAGATTTCTTATATATTTTCCTCGGGAAAATCGAGGAAAATTTTTATGCGCTGTGTCAGTCGAGCGCATAGAGCAACGCGAGCAAGAGGCGTCTGTGTAGACCAGTGCGCGAATTATATGTATATATAATCCTATATATACAACACATATACCCAAAAAAAAAAGAAAACCTATAGATATCTATATGTGCAGAGATAGTCCACGGTATAAAATATATAGAGACGGATTTATACTACATATGGTGGCAGATGGGAGTGCAAAAGCGACCATTTTTCAATTTGACGAAAAGTAAAATGTGAAAAAGACATGTGAAATGTTGATTTTCCGACTGTGTGTGTGAGTGTGTGTGAGTGTGTGCGTGTTTGCAACTGTGCTGGTCATGAAAAGTTGCAATAAGAAAATTAATAAGCCAGAGCCAGCCGAATGGTCTCCTCCGTGTGTATCTATAACAGCATTATCCCGAAAAATACGAGAGAAAGAAAAGGAAAACGCCGAGTCTCAACCAGAAGAATCTCTTAAACGTTGCCGCTACTGTTGCGTTCTTTTAGATATACACGAGTTTTTCAGATTTGGATTTAAATTTGGCTTTCGGTTTTTTGGTTTTGGCTTCTCCGGACCACTTCCTCGTTCGTCGTCCCATCCCATCATCATCATCACAAGCATCATCATCATCATCCTCATCCCATCTCTGCCATTTAGTTTCGGGGTATGTTTTCTAGTTTCCTAGCTATCTGTCTCTCTTGGTTGCCTTTTAAATTTTTCATATGCTGCGCTGCTGCTGGTCTTCTGGCTAGCTGGTCTTTTGCTCAAATAAAAATTCCTCTTGCGTGTTAGCTAAAAGTTATTTTTAAAAATTTCTTTTAATTTTATTTTCTCAATTGCCAGGAGATACGAGACTTTAAATACGGCGGACGTCGGCGACGTCGTCTCCGCCTGTCGATGCTGTGAAAGATTTTCAACAACTGACACAGGCTCTCGCCGATGCAGTAATGCCGACAAGAAGAGCCCACAATTTATTAGAGATTTCCGCATCTCGTTATAATGAAATACACGAATGTTAAATACACGAAATAAGATGCTGCAAATTAGGGAACTAAAATTGCATTGCTATTCGGCATCTCTCACGACTTTCTCCCTCTTCTCAGTTATTTACTTTCTCCTCTCTTTGCTTAAAAAGTCCTTCATTTCCGGGAAATGTTACGTATACGCAAGGTTGCCTTCATTTGACTTAAATTCACTATTAAAGGCATGAAAATGAATGCTCATTTTATTATATTTTATGTTTATATATTGCCATATCATTTGTTCTACGAATTATGTGTTAAAATGACAGCACAGACAAAGGCAATAGTTTTCCTAATACGAAAAGTGCATTCAAAGAAAACAAATTGTAGAAATTGAAAATTTTGTTTTTGACTTTGTCAATGTCTAAACTGTTTTCATGGCATTATATTTTCTCAGTGCTTCTAAGATAAATAATATTTAAAATAGTCTTTTCAAAATGTATTCATAATGAGATGTGTACTACGACTTTTGGTTTTGAAAACTTAAATAAGGATTTAAAGAATCCGAATTTGAATTTGTTACATCAAATATTTGTTTGTTATATCTCAAATTCCTGAAATTGCCTTGTTTAAAATCTTGACTGTAGATTTATGCAATTTAGATTTAGAACTCAATTCTTAGGTTTTTACTGTAGACACTTTAAGCAAATGTTTTCACTCGCCGCTTACAGACAATTCGCCTTGGAATGATGGCCATTTTTGTGTGTGTAAATGGGAACTTCTGGGCCGTAGCCTTTTTTTTTGCACCTGTAGAAAGAGTAAAGCGGGAAGTTCCCATTTCCACCAGCAAAACTTACACGCAGCCACACTTTAGGCGGTGGAAAACTTTTCAGTATATGCGAACTCTGTGTTAACCATTTTCTGGTGCAAGCAAAGGAATGCCGGAAAGTCTTGTTCCTTTCGCTGGCTTGTTTATTTTGCCCGCAATTTTTTTGTGTCTGCTGTTTTTCCGACATTAAACCAAAGGATGCATAAAAAAGTTTCCTATGCTGTGCGTTTAATTTTTACCATCTTTTCTCAGCGTTTTAATTATTTACTTGATTGTTTTGACTTTGAGGGGTATTCTAATTGTAGTCTGAAGTTTGCAAAGCTGGGAAGAAATAATTTCGAAACCTTTTATATAATAACAAAACCATCCAATTTACAATTTCCGCGTAAAAAAATTCTTGGCGGATTTATTCAAGTTTTATAAGGAATCATAAAAATGTTTAATGCTTTTTCGGTGAAAAACAATAAAGAAAAAAAAGTTATATGAATAAATATCTAATACAAAAATGTATTTAAGGTCTTGGTAGTGGAATATTAGGGCCAAAAAGCGAATCATAGCCAAAAGTCATATGTATATTTATTTCTTTCCCATTAAAATGTAATTAATAAAATATATTACATTAAAAATTTGATTTATCCACATTTTAAGAGGGGAAACATAATTAAAATAGTTGTTTTTAATTCCTGGAAGGGCTATATAAATATCTTCTTATATTTTCTCGGCTTAAATGCAGACCGAGCTGTATGGAAATGAAATGAAATTAAGCTTAATTAAATTTCGTGTTTAATTTGCTGTCGAGACCCTTAAAGTGGCATCTTTTCACCCTGAAATTTTCAATAAACTTATTTAATTTAAGCCCAAAAACAAAATGTTGTTTTACCAATAAAGAAAACCATTTAATTTTGCAGACAATTGCATTGCAATTGATTTACTCGCATTTGAATATTAATTCTCTGTGTCGGTGTGGATTTTCCCTGAAAACAATTAAGTTGTCCTTTTGAATGGCAATAATATTCGAAAGGTTTGCCCTTTCTTTGTGTCCATTTCCATTTCTGGTGGCTCTCGCAGCTTTCCCCCGAATGACATTGAAACTGGAATTCACTTATGCTTATAGAACGGACGATTTTTATCATTGCTTAATTTATGCTTTCATACTATCGATTTTATGAGGCATTTCAAGCTTAACATCTGAAATCTGGAATCTGAAAACTTGAACAAACGGAGAAAAAAACCAAAAAGTATGCAAACTGCAGTTTGCAATCGAACCAGGAACCAAACTTTAAATTAATTATAACCAGAAATGTATTAATTTAAATATGGGAAAATTTATATAGGGTCGTAAATGACTTCTCTGGAAATGTCTTCTTGAAAACGGACAAAAAAAAACAAAAAACTCAAATATTTATGACCCGCAAAAATAGCCGAAATGTCGCACTTGACTTAACCCAGAAAAAATTCTCATTTGCATATTTACATTGCCTATCTAGATGGAATTTATGGTTGCTTTTCCTGTCGAATATAGCAGCGGCAAGTAAACAGAAAAAAATATATATATATTCCCTTTAGCTAAACGACAACGATGCAAAAAATTCCAAACTGACGGAAAAGCAAGCGCAGATATTTCAACAACTTCTGCCAAGGAAAAAAGAAAGTGCAGTCTCTGGGTGTTTATCTCTGTCGGGTGCCATCTCACCCCAGCCACAGCGCATAGTTAGTTGTTTCGCTAGCTGCTCAATGACATGTGCTGTCTGAGTGCCAAAAAAATAAATTGAAAAAAAAGAAGAAAATAAAATGAAAAAAAAAATAGATTTAAAAAAAAACGGAATTGCAAAGACTGGACGCCGCTCAATGTTATTGTATCTTGCGTCGAGTTCACTGTCCGTTTAAAAATGTTTCGTTGCCCTGATTTTCATTTTGAATTTGGTTTTTCCCAATCGAATGCCCCAGAATTAAGAATATATAAGAAGCTCTTCTCTATCCTTTTGCCTCTTCATTTTTATATACTGCAAATTGTGAAAAAGATTATTGTTTTCGTGGTAAAAATATTACCTATATTGTAGTGACCTTTGATTAAAGTGAAGCATGTAATAAGAATAAACTGAAACTTTATACTCTGTGCTTTAAAAATGCGTGTAAAGATGAATTTTTTAATATGAACAAGAATGGAAGAAGCCTAGTCATGTGCATAGATCCATAAGATGCACCGATGGATCTCTGCACATGACTAGGCTATCTAACAAATTTTTAATACATAAATTTTTTCAATAAACAAATATATAATATATTTATATTTTTATAAAATATTTAAAAACTTATTCTAATTAAATTGACTGTTAAATTTTTTCTTATATGGGAAATAATCCCTGTAAGCACTGTCCGTTGTTCGTCTTGGGTCAATTCAAAATTTAGAATTTATGAAATTACTGCCTGTTGCCAGGAAAAACATTTCCGTCACCATTGACAGCTTTTGGCACCCTATTTTTTAACTGTGAAAAATGTGTATATATTTTAAAATTAATACTTTGCAACAACTACTGCTGAAACCCAATATTTAAAAGAAACAAATCCTTCATGATATTGCGCGGGTAAATATGCATTATCCCACTCCCGACTTCCTTTTCTACTCCCAGAATAGGGCTGGGTTTTCCTTGACTTTGGCATAATTAAAAACTGGGTCGAGTGTGGCTGCGCCCCTGACCCGTGCAGGTTTTTCCCGATTTTCCCACACGTCATGCCCAAGAGCGATTGCCTTCACTGCAGCCACTCTTGTGTGCCGGCTCCTAGGTGGATAATTAATTGATTGCCCATTTGATTGAACTTTTCACAGATGAGTCCCGAGTCAGTTTGCTAACTTCTTGTTTTCGTCTCCGTCTCTCTTTCAGTAATTTGCATCGGCTGTTAGTGCAGCTGCCTCGACGTCAGACCCAACCACACATTCAGCTTTGAAAGCAGTCGTCTTCAAGCCACATTTGCATTCACATCCACAGCAGCAATGGTGATAAGCAAACCCGAGGCAGCTCCAAATGGAGCGGGCGCAGGAGCCGCGGCAGAATCCACTCCTGCGAGAGGACTCGACGGCACCGCTAACAGTCAAGCGCATCCATCGGGGATACCGCAGGATCAAATAGACAATATTATGAGCGGCATCCACAATACGGGCAATGTCAAGATGAACAATCACCGCAAGAAGCTGCGTCAAAGGTGAGTGTTTCCCCACAGAACAATTTCTAATAAATCTCTGATAAATATCGAAAATATATTTACCCCTCCAGGTTTGATATTATTAAGAAGCTAGGACAAGGCACCTATGGCAAAGTGCAGTTGGGTATTAATAAGGAGACCGGCCAGGAGGTGGCCATTAAAACCATAAAAAAGTGCAAAATCGAAGCTGAGGCGGACTTGGTGCGCATACGGCGCGAAGTGCAGATAATGAGCTCTGTGCATCACCCGAACATTATCCACATTTACGAAGGTCAGTAATCCGTTTTGTGTATTATTTAAATGCAAAAACTAAACACAGAGTCTGATTGTAGTGTTCGAGAACCGTGAGAAAATGGTGCTAGTCATGGAGTTTGCCGCAGGCGGTGAGCTTTACGACTATCTGTCCGAGCGAAAGGTCCTTAGTGAAGAGGAGGCCCGTCGCATTTTTCGCCAAGTGGCCACCGCCGTCTACTATTGTCACAAGCACAAAATCTGCCATCGAGATCTAAAGTTGGAGAACATTCTGCTGGACGAGAAGGGCAATGCTAAGGTGAGCTTTCCTATAATTAGTTTTTAATAATAAATCCTCTTATAAGGACAATTTCTTTTCTTCATTTAGATTGCCGACTTTGGTCTCTCAAATGTGTTTGATGACCAGCGACTGCTGGGCACCTTTTGCGGCTCCCCATTGTATGCCTCGCCAGAGATCGTTGAGGGTACTCCATACCAGGGACCCGAGGTGGACTGCTGGTCTTTGGGCGTACTTCTTTATACTTTGGTCTACGGGTCCATGCCCTTTGATGGCTCAAACTTTAAGCGGTTGGTGAAGCAAATCAGCCAGGGAGACTATTACGAGCCGCGAAAACCTTCTCGCGCCTCCACCTTGATCCGTGACATGCTGACGGTCTGTCCCAAGAAGCGAGCCACCATCGAGCAGATCTGCTCTCATTGGTGGGTAAATGAGAATGATAACGTATCCTGCCTGGACCTAGCCGAAGACTTGGCCAACCAGACGCCCGTTCGGTTGGATGTGCTGCTCTCCCTCACGCCATCAGCCATCACGGCGGACCAGTTGGTGGTGCCGTCAGCGGAAGGAGTAGCTGCTGCCAAGGCTGCTGCCAACGAACGCGTTCCACGCTCGCACTCGGTGGGCTCGATTCGGGACATGGGACCGCCGAACACGGAGGCGGAACGTCGTATACTGGACATGGTTGCCGGTGAGTGGACCTTCTCATCGCTTGCTTCTCGAATCGCTTGAGTGGTCCCCAGATGATAGTATGAGATAGAGGTTCCCGTGCCGCAACCCAAGTTAAAATTCTTGAGTAGTATGTAGGATGGGTCGCTTTGTCTGGATCTGCAAATCGTTCAGACAGGAAATAGTCCGGCAAACCGTCCCAGCCTCTTGTGTATATAAACGGAGATTAACTGGCCGCCCCACACCAACACCAACACCGATCCCGAATCCGAATCCCTGCTAACCGATCCCCTCCCAAAACCAACTAACCAACGCCCTTCACTCGCAATTCCTTGGAACCTTTTGAAACTAAAGTCATTTAACCATACTCATTAAACCACACCACCCTTTCTCTCTCTCTCTCTCTCTCTGTCTCTGTCTTTGTTTCGTGATGTTTTCCAGCCGGAGGAGAAGCCGCCTTGATGCCCTCGCCTACCAGGACTATTACTCCTGCCCAGAGTCCGGTGCAAACGAAGAGGAAACTGCAACCCACTGTGTCCATGGAGAATGCGGCAGGAACCACGGCTAAGAAGGAGAAACCAGCAAACAGCTCTTTTGTGATCAGAAAGGCTTCACCCCAAGCAGCTCCTCCACAAACTGAGGCTCCACAGGCCATCACGCCAATGGAGGCAGAACCGATAGCCCAGGGTTCGGAGGAAGCTGGCACGGCTGCTCCCAGTTACTCCCAGAAGGACATGCAAATGGTCGGCGATTTATGCGAGCAACTGATGGGCGATGCTGTCGGTAATCAGAATATCCCAGTGGCCACGGCACCACCAACGGGTTCATCAGCTGTTGAGCGTCAGGCCACCAGAGGAAAGCTAGACGCTGTGGCCGAGATACCCGAGGAGAAGGACGCAACTAAGGTGATAAGGAAATTTGTAAATAAGCACAAGACGGCCGATCTGGTCAATGCCATTAATGAAAGCGCCTCGAAGGCAGCCGGGCAACCAGCAGCAGCAGCAGCAGGAGCTACGCAGCCTCCTCCCTTTGTGCGCAAATGCAGCCTGCAGGATGAGACCACGTTGAATAATTTTAATGCCGAGCGGCGGAAATCCCGCATTCTGGAGACAGCAGAGAAGTTCCAGCCCCCGCCGCCAGTGACTGCAGAGCGGCCCAAGAAAGTCAGCATACCCGGCGTCAGTGTTTGTAGCTTTAAGAAGGAATTCGAGCGGAAGGCCATCAATCCTCCGGCCACGGGTAGCCCCACTCCCGGTGAACTAAGAGCCCAGGAGCAAGTTGCAGCCGCTGCTGCTGCTGCTCAGGAAGCTGAGGCCTTGGGCACGCCACCTGCATCGCCAGTGGTTGCCAGTCAGTCCCTCGAGGCCAGTGACTCTAAGAACTCTGTCTCATCCATTTCGCTGGACGAGGCGCGTCGCTCCATGGAGAACTCCATTGCCCTGCTGCTGCAAGCACAGAATGAATCCAGCAAGGAGGTCGATCAGCTGTGTGCCCAGACGGAGACCATCGGAGTTAATGAGCCCGTGACGGTGGAGGATCGGGAGCGTAAGTTAAAGAACGCGCGTGCCATCATAGGAAATGCAATCCAACCGGGTGAGTGATCTGAACATGTCTATTCCCTAGAAACTACGATAGCTTCGATAGCCACTACTATGATAATATTCGTACCTAAGTTAAGCTAAACCACGCAGCGCTTTCAAGTTTGACTACTAGCACAACATTATTACTATTATTATTATAATAAGTATTCAGAATCTGGCTAGAGGTCGGCACACAAGTCGAATGGAAGTTGCATTTGGAGATTTCATATATTTCAGCAATTAAAAAGTAAAAGGAAGAAACTAAAACAAAAATTGGGTTCTGTTAGCCGATGTTCCTATAACCTAGAAGCTTGCAAAATTTGTGTCATTTTGTTTTTTGTATATGGAGTTTAAAATATAACAAAAATATGTATTTTTTTTTTAATTTTTACAATCGTAAAATTGAAAATTTTTAAAATATAGTACATACGGTATATAGTTCTAAAATAAGTATAATTTTGAAGGCAAAACGAGAATGATTTACCTTAAATATGCGCATTCCTTAAGTCGTTTTGACCTGGAAATCAAAATTTACAAAATTAAGAATTAACATAAAAAAATATCATATATTTTTTGAATTTTTTTCCGATATTAATTACTTAACATCTGAAATTTGGAATAGACCAACATTTTGTTTCTTCGAAATGGCTAGATTGACTCTGCGTTTGATGCTTATCAGCAATTTTACTACGATTCAAATTTTAACTAAAATCAAAACAGTTTTTAGGTATTATAGGTATTGGTTTTTCAGAGAGGCATTCGTTCATAATTAAATTTGATGTTATAAACATGTACTTAAACTTCCAGATGTAAATCAAATTCGGATCTAACGAATTAAATTTATTTCTTAATTAATTTGTCAAAGCACATAATAGATACTTAAAGTAATATATAAAATATTGGGATCTCTCATTTCGACAAAGGTTCGACTTGTGCTGACCGCAACCCGCCTGGTGCCATCGTCTTGTTTTCTATTCTTACATTGACATATATATTTTTAATTACTTTCCATTTTCAATGTGTATGTGAACGTTTTGCAAGCCCAGTGCTGCATGGATTATATTTGGCTTTTGGAATATAATCTCCTCACCGAACTCCATTAGCAAAACCAAACAAAAAATCAAACGATTCCCTCTTCCAATTTGCTATTTCGCTTGGCGAAAACAATTTAATTGAAAGTCCTTTGGCAATAATACACTCACCATGTCATCGACATTGAACTCACCTGTGATCGTCTTTCGTCCTCTTTTTTTGCTGACTTACCACATCTTAAGGGTGGACCCACTTGGGATTGACCAAAAACAGAGAGAGCGAAGTGAAGTACTTCATCCATGGAAATAGTAGACTTGAAACTGAAATATATAAAAAGAAAACTTATAAATTTATTGAAACTTTATTTATAAAAACTTTTTTAAAGTGGCTAAAGATAAAATGTTTATAATTCTAACATCTTGACAATTTCTTCAGTCTGTAAATTATACCTTACGATAAATATTTGTTGAATTTATAGATCACTTTGTTCAATATTATTTTTTACTTAAAAAGTTTCAATCTATAGATCCTTCCTGATATACAATATCACTGAGAACTGTTTACTCTGATTTTTGTCCAACCCATTGCCAAGCCCATCCCTTCCCGCACACATACTCATCATATTCATTGACTCATCATCTTAATTTTAGTGATACGCCGGCCAACCCCGTTTCATGGCATCGGCAACGGCTTTGGCAATGGCAATGGCATTGGGGGCGGCGGATTGGTGGTGGGCGGGGCACCTAAGCGTGCCCAGAGCGGCAGCAGTTTTATGGGCTTTATGGGAGCAGGAGCAGGAGCTGGAGGATCGGTGGTCACGTCCCCGTCTATCTTGGCACCTCAGACGGCACCGCCCGTACTGATCTCACCCCACGCTATGGCTGTGGCCAAACAGACGATACAACAGCGAATTTTTGGAGGCAGCAGCCACACTGCTGGACCCGTGGATCGAAGACCAAACACCTGGCAGCCGCAGGCCTCGTATAGCACAGCCAGTATCTTCCAGCCAGCGACGCAAGCTGGGCAGCAGGGTACATCGTTCAAGGTGCTGCAGCACCAGTATCAGCAGCGATGTCAGGATCAAGATCAGCAGAGGACAAGTGCTTTATTCACGCCGCCCCCCTCGCCGCAGTATGCCCCCAGCCAAGGCCTCGTCCCCGGCAACAGCAACAGCAACAGCAATAGCACCAGCAGCAGCAGCAGCAACAACAACAGCAGATTCAACACGATGCCCAATGCCAATTACAATGTCAATTCGCGCACGAGACCATTCAATCATAATCAAGCTCAAGACACACTCAATACCAATGCCAGTGCTACATGCGCCTTGCCCGTGGCCATGTGGCTCAAATGTAAGTCTTGGCGGCGGCTCAAAAAATCAAAAAAAAAAAAAGAAAAACTATCCATATACGGAATCCCACCAAACATTTGCTTTATGCTATGTGTTCCCGCAAGAAAAGAGAAGCAACCCTCCTAAAACCCATTTCCGTTTCCTGTTGCGTTCCTCGATTATTTGATTTTTCCTCTTGCTACTTGGACACTGAAAAGGCCAGCGGAGAATTAAATCCTGCGAAGTTTTCATTGGCTAATCATTGTCTTGGAATCCTTGTCTTGATAGTCCTCGCTTTCCTGTTCAGATCACGCCAAAAAAAAAAACCTATTCCAAATCTGTGGCGCTCTCTGTTTCTTTCTGTTCTTTGCTGTTCGACGTGTGATATGTTGTTGTTGTTGTTGTTGTTGCTGCAGTTGTTATTCGTGCTCGTTGATTTAGTCTTGGTATCACTGCCTTAGCCTTAGCTTAATCCGTAAAATGCGTAAATAGGACCGCCTTAACCACTGTTTCTCAAACTGCACTCTCCACTAGCCTTACTAGTAGTTGTCTTTTTTGCTCACTGTTACTGATGCTTTAATTGCTTACTTGTTCCTCTGGCACCGTAAACTATACCGGCATCCATCTATAGCAGCCCAAAGTAATCACTGAGTTCTCCTACTCCTTCACAGCCTCGCCAGGAGGGGGAGCAGAGGGACCACTCACTCCGCCGACAGCGGTCAAGACGTCGACAGCTTCGATTACCCTAAAATCGGCAACTCTGCCGCGCCGTAAAATCAACGCCAAGGCTGAAGTACAATTGGATATTAAACCGCGGATTATGGAGCAGCCAGCAATGCCGCAGCCGGCAATGCGCTTCAGCACAGAGATGCAGCATCCGGTCGCTGACTTGCGAAGCGCCCCACCCCGAGAGGGCCCCATACCATACAGCCCCATCAAGACGACGCTACAGGCCAGGGCCACGAGTCTGGAGCCCAAGGAGCATGTAATCACCATCCAGCGGCCGCCCACGCAGCATGCCTATGGACGCACCGGATCTAATACAACTACGCGGTGAGTCGAAAACTATATAAGCATAATTCAGTTAGCATGTTTCACCATCCACAATCTTTGCAGTTCCGGCTCGCTGTCACGGCAATCGACGGTGGAATCCGAGTCGGATGCTAATACCACGGTTACGAACATGTCGCAGACCACAGTCACCAGCCAGGGCACCTCGCAGCCCATCAAAAAGAGTCCCAGGGAGTTCATCATACCGATTGCTGTCGAGGGCGGTGGCTTCGTCACGCCAAGGGAGCGTAGCGTTGAGCCCTCTGAATCGAGTCATACCACCAGCAGTCGGTCCACCTTTAGCCGTCTGCGTCCTTCGCGTCGCATCAGGTAAGCTTAGCTCACTCTACGCTCCTTGCAGTTGAAGGTTTTTCCGGACTTAATTCGATTTTATATTCAGCTCACTCCTAAGCGAGGCCGGCTTCGACGAGGGCTCGCCATTCCAGAAGATGCGCACCACTTCGATAAACCGGGATGGCGGCAGCGGAGGCGCCGAGGAGGAGGCCCGCTTTATCCCGCACAGACTCAGGTTGACGCATTGCTTATACACTTTGGTTTAAGTACTAAACTTTCGGGTTAACTTAAAATATTCATATACATTTATCAAGATGGTTTTTACATAAAGTCTTTTATGAATATATATGAACTTTTATGGGAATTTTTCATTTAATTTTTCATTTGAGTTTTATAAATAATGTTCTAGTTGCTTATTTGGCTCACTGCACGTCAGAGAGATACTCTGGTTGCTGTTTGACTGTCGTTTGATTGTATTAATTTCTTACATCCTTTTTTAATATATCCTTTGCACATATTTTTTCCATCATTCTATTTGGCGCAACCGCAGAAGTTCAAGACCTGTCAAGAAAATTAGTCAAGACAACGACTCGCAGAGCTCCAACGAGGAGGACGATGATGATGACGATGGCTTTGAGATTCTTACGGCGGAGAATCTGTTCTCAACGCTGCTGCAGCGGGTAAGCGTCTATCTACCATCTAAAGTTCTTTTTAATGCTCAGGAAATGTATGATCCTTAGGTACGTGCCCTGACGAATCGCCTGAACGTTAATAGCGACCTGCCTGTGGGATTCCCCAGCCATTCTAGTCGCCTGCTCACTGATATTTCGCGGCAGGCCCAGAGTCACAGTCCGTTCTGGAGCCAAGGAGGTCCCTTTGCCAGGTAAGTGTGTCTGTGCTCTACGAGGGTGTTTTAAGGAGCCTTGTGAACAGTGAATGGGAGTGGAATGAGGGGGAAGCTGAAGCTACAGTGGCATCTTATCACAAAGCCAACTTATGCAAAGCGCTTGCAATGGATTTCGGGCCTTTTCCTTTAATATTTTGATTTCCTTGCTTGACTATTGGATGCTTGAGTCTCACCCTAACATTAACTTCAAATTTAATGTACATTTCTTACATGCTGCCACTTGTTCTCTTGCCTTCATCTTACAATCAATGCCAACGCTTAACTAATCACTAGCACTGTGCAAAGATCCCAAGTTAGTTATACGTTTAGTGAGACGGTCGAGAAAAAGAAAGTGTAAGTATTCAGGCAAACGTATGAACCGCCTTCGCCCACTGCTCAATAACCTGGTAGCCAATAATGCTTAAGCCTGGCCTGCTTTCAGGTGCGGGGAACGCTGGTTGAGGGGACTTTGGTATTACGAATCGGTTCCGAGTAGAATTACGGTTGCTGCCTGTCCCTCAACAAACGTTTTTAGTTTTGATGTGGTGTTTACAATTTACTAACCTGCTTTCTTTATCCGATCTCCCCCACAGTCGCCTGAACAGCAGCAGCAACAGTACCGGACTGGGCGCGCCCTGGCGGCACAGCATGTCCCGGGACTTGGGCAGCGACATGGAATCAATGTTCTCGCGCACAGGGGCCACGCTACCAAGAGGTGAATATCACAGAATAAAGAGTAAATACCTAGATCAGTAGTGAACAAACAAAAAAACGCGGCCTAGACATATCCATATAAAGATCCGGAGTGGGTCCAGAGCCTCGCACACACAGAGACAAACAACCAGAGTAGAACTAAACCTATTTAAGTTCAAGTATTTTGATGTCTGCTAAACAAAACAAAAATTACAACAAAAAAACAAAGAAACAAGCACGGATACAATTAAATCTTACTCGACTTAGTTTTAACCCATGAAATGTCCCCAGAAACACCAGAGCAACAAGCAATAGCAAATAATCATTAAGTGTCTACTTTAATTATCGAGTGAAAATGCCAATTAATACAGAATCATTATGAAAGATTTTATTTTGAAAGCTACGTATATATTTTCCTTGATTTTCTGTTTTGTGTGCTCGCACAGTTCTTAATAGCAAGTAAATCTCTATCCACTATATTCACATAATTAGCTGTCTCTATCCAGTGAACTCTATATATTTCTAACTACTATTTAAATACGCTATCTGTTCTAGAGCACAACTCTTTTGTTATTAACCCTTTAATGCCGCTGACGCTTACGTGTCTAGGAACCTATTTTAGTTGCTCAAAAGTGAAAGCCCGCCAAGAACCCGTCCTTTAAGTTATTATTTATCCCCTTATGCGTTGCCTTTCCTTTTCCTTTGAGCCCCAAATGCTATGATGATGATGATGATGTTTAAAATAAAGTTACACAAATAAAAAATAAAAGCCACGAAGAGAAGGCCAAGCAATTTGTCCAGTTAGTAAAAGTTGATAAAACTGTCACGAAATCGTATTCAAAGTTCTGTATAAGCCAGCGTCCGACATACACACACTTGCGCTCAACAATGAAATTATAATATGTTATTATGTATGGCAAACCCGACCTAAGTGTTAATGGAAACGCGAAAAATTGTTTATGATATAAGGGAAATTGTACTTATATTAAAAAACTGAAGCGAATAAAAAAAACCAATCAAATTAAAAAAAAACAACCAACCTAATTAATGTAATACATTTTGTAGAGAAAACTACAACAACATTGATGACAATAAAACAAAAACAGTCCAAATGAAAGAAGTTAAACAAAAAACAAATTGTTTATATTATTATAATTGTGGTGACCACTCTGAGATTTTGTTTTCGCAACCAAAATAACATTTTCGAAACTATTTTCTTTGGTAATTTTGATTGTTGTACAGTTTTATGCAAATGGCCCCGCTACCTTAAATTTGTTTTAGTTTTTACTTTACCGAACAAATTATCTTAAATAAATATCCCACAACACAAGCAAAACAAAAACAAATTATTCTAATGCGCTAACCCAAAAATCAAAAACAAAAGATAAAGTCTTACGTTGAGTTTTCCAGTTTACCTTTTTTGATGTTTTATTATTAAATTAAATTAAATATTAAACCCCGAACTTTTGTGTTTTACAAGAAAATAATTTCTTTAACAAAAAAGCCACTAAGCTCACACACACACCTGCAAAGCCAACACATATACATGCGCACCTACCAATCAACACACTCTTAGCTTATCAATGTAGTTTACCCTATGTCTCTGTTTACGCCGTTAAAAAAACCACCAACAAGCTAAAAAAATAATAATAGAAACGACTAACTTGGCACTAAAATTGTAAATTTATTAAAACAAGAAACAAAAACAAATTTCCGAGTTCTGGGCTTTTTTATAACTATATTTAACTGAGTCTTAATTGTGATAATACCTTCCATTCGATGCAAAACAGAGTTGATGGAGCACACACACAATCAAGCAAACAATTAATTGTTGAAGAAAAAAAATGTCCAAAACTTTGAATACGATAAAATGTACAGAACTGAAATTCTCAGCTACTTACTAATCGAACTGTTAATGTTCATCATCATTCTGTAGAATCCTAACCCCGATAGCCATGATCATAATCTCTATCACCACAATCACAGCCATATATAGTCGTACAAAGAGAGGAAAGTCTAGAAGATTGTATGAAAAACTTAGATTCTCATTTGGTTTTCACCAGTATTTTGTTTTAATTAATTTCCCTGGGAGCACAGCATGTTCTTAGGTTAGTAAGGAAACCTCTTGAAACCTTAGAACATTTTTTCATACAATATTAGAATCCTGTTTTTCTCCACTGCCATACAATTTCATTCTTCCATTAGATGTTTTACAAATAATTTTATTATTGGCCGTTTATACATGTTTTGTACTTACTTTCGTTTACAGAATGTTTAACTACTTTAACTACTACCACCACGCCCACAAAGCATGTTATAACCATTAACCAAAGTACGTTCAGTTCAACCGCCACCAAACCTCATCCAGCCATGTTCGCTTCCTGCTACTCCAAGACCAACTCCGGCAGCGAAGGCACTAAGCAGCCACCACGACAAGCAGCCTTAAAATCCATGGCGGCCATTAAATCCGCCAGCTCATCCATAGCCACGCCTTTGCCCACGTCTAGCAGTGACCTTGGTAGAGCAACCGCCACCGCAGGAAGCCCAAGGAAGCCATGACACCACACGGGGGTGCTGCAAGTGGTGTTGCGTGTGGTGCTGCTGCTCTAGTCTTGGCCACAATCATTTATTTTATTTTGTTGCCAAAATTCGATTTGCATAATTGTTTACTGTTTAAATCAACACATTTACCGCTGCCAGAAGCACTCTAAAAAATTTCCCAGTACCAGGGAACAGCAGCTGGAATTGGCCGAAGGACACCCAAAGATGACAAGACAGAAATTTATTTTAATTTATATTTTTTAGTTAAATCAGAAAACATTCCCCAGTACAATGAATATTGTACACCATTGAATTATTGTGATTTTGACACTGATATAATCCTCATCACTCAGGCTGAAGATTTTTAATAATGAAAGAAGGAACGAACGATTTATTTAGATATCGATCAGAAGCAAATACATTGTTTTATACATTTTAAAAAGCATTCCCCAGTATAATGGATAATTGTATGATTTGTGATTTTGGTTTTAAATTAATTTTAAACGCTTCGACAAGAGCCAGTCATCCTTCTCAAGCATAAGCAATATATTTTATTTAAAGCCTAAAACTGAATTCCTAAACCTCTGATAACTGAGAACTAAACTGATAACCTAACTAAACCATTAAACGTAATACTGTTTTTATACAAACTAAGTAGTACACGCCAAGTGAATAAAATATGAAATTTAATAAATTTTGTTACTGCCCAATACCCTGCACGTGACTTAATAATATTTAGTTGTGTTTTGATTGCGTTAATCCTTAATCCTTCCTGCAAGTTTGTTAAGTGTTTGGGCCGCTTGAGCTTTGGAATGTGATTCATTTGGTTGCGAAAACGAGAAACCGAGAAAACTAGAAAAGTTTCAGATCTCTCAGAGGCGCCGGAACTGGGGCATTAATCAGTCATGTAAGTAAACAAATAAAGATGATACCTATCATCAGTACAACGGGCAAGTAAGTGGCTTCATTACTGACCTATCTAGAGATTTCCTTCCACTTTTCGTTAAAGATATCGTACTGTAACTTTGGAATTTTAACCTCTTTCCAAAGGTCATCAAGGATCCAAGGGAAAGCCTAGCTCTGCTCCTGCGAATGTGGAATCTAAAACGACTTCTGCAAACAGCGAGGAGTCTCTGGACTTGGCCGATCTCGATCTCTCACGGCTGAAGCTTAGCAAAAAGGACTTGGCCACCTTGTCTAGCATAACACCGGGACTGCCCAAGTGCTTTCAGGAGCAGCTACTGGCCAAGCTACCGCCCACCCAAGCCAGGAAGCTATCACGCACCCTAAGCGTTCAGACTGGAGCACCCAGCAGCAGTTCCTACACGCCCAAGATATACAAACGCAGCCAGAGCGGAGGCAGGACAGGCCACATTCCGGATCATCAGGACGAATTGTTGAACTTCAAGCCCAAGACCGATGCACCTAAGACCACTTCAGCGAGCTCTGCCATTTATCAGATCAGCCGCAGCCAGGCGCCGGCACAAGAAGCACCAGACAGCAGATCCACACAGAGCACCAAGAGCCGCAGCAGCAGTGTCTGCAGGGATGACAATGGAAAATCCTCACTATGCAGCAGCAGCACCTATACCAGTGAAATCAGCGATAAGTACAAGTACTATTCCCCCTACTTGAGCAAGTCCAGCAATGTGAGTCCATCAATTGCTTCAAAGGATGGCGGTTTGGGACGTCCTCCGAGTGGTTGCCTCTCACCACCGCCACCTCAACTGCCACCTCAACTTCCTGTCTCGGAAGGCACCAGTTCTCTACGCATCGGACGATCCTCGCAGCGCCGTATTTCGCGGTTTCTGCGACCCGACTTCTTCGATGATCCCAGAGATCGGGAAAGCCAAACCATGCTGAGGGAGATACGGGAGAAATCTATCGATCGACATGACCAGTCTCAGGATTTGAGGCGGCGAAAGCACAGCTTGCCAAATGTAGAGCAGACGGAGCTACCTTTGGAGACAGGTTCCATTCCATTATCCATGCGTCATTCGCGCAATAAGAGCATGGAATTATTTCCAGATTCAGTTCAGGATCCTGTCAAACCTTCTAGTCTACGCCTACGAAGTTTATCAAGATCTCGGGAGCCTGAAACGAATCTAGATAAACATGAACTAGCGGACAAAATACTGCAAGAGCTGCAAATACTTTCCGCTGCGAGAACCCAAAGTGATCAGGTGGCTAAGGAGACTGAAAAAACGGAGGGAACTTCGACCATCAGAAAAACCAAGAAGGTTAAACCCAAGGAGACCTCAATTAATGAACCAGAAGTGGCCAAACTATCAACTGCCAGTACATCGACAACGACAACAACTGTGGTAAGGAAGCTCAAGAAGGTGGCCAAAAAGGCAGATGAAGCCACTAAAGCCACAAGTTCTGATTTGGCTAGCTCCTCTCCCAGGGAAACCATGCTGAAAAGGCCCAAGTCGTACCCCATGAAAGATCTTGGACTAAGTATTAAGACCCCCACGGAACTGGCTGAATCGAGCTCCTCCTCAATCCAACTACAAAGCAAGCTTCCTTCTCAAGTATCTGCCTCAACGGAGGCTGCTCCTCGAGAGAGTAGACTGATGAGACCGAAAAGTTATCCGGCCACAAAGTTGGCAACTACCAAAGAGCTGCGTAAGGTCACGCGAAGCGGAGTGGCTATACCCACAATAGCAGAAGCCACACCCACTAGTTCCAAGTCCACATCCGAGGAGAAATCAACCTCGGCCACGCCAACTGGCACAATGACGTCTGTTGCAGATCCTAAGGAAACGGGATCCTCCTCTAACGATTCACGACCAAACACCATCAAGAAAATCATCAAGGTATCCAAGAAGTCAAAGCTGGTGCCACCTACACCAGTTACACCGACAACCACAGCCACAACCACTCCCGTGGACAGCTCCAAGGAGTCAAGTCCGGTAATCAAAGTGAAAGAAAAGTCGCCTGAGAAGAAACCCAGCAAGGGCTTGCTCTATGCTTTAGGGCAAAAGTTTGAGAGGCTACGAGACTCCGCGATGAGCAAAGAGAAAAAACTTGGAGCCACCACAGCAGCTGCTTCGCTGGCCTGCACCCAAAAGCAGCGTTCACCTGAAACTCCCAGAGAATCGCCAGAAAAATCTAAGAAAATCCCTGAAACAGAGAAACCTCTTGAACTGGCAGCCACGGAAGACAAGCGTGTGGACAAGAGATCCCGTTTTGACACCATGCTACGATCTTTCAGGGAAAGATCAGTGCCAAGATCGAATGAAAAGATCAATGAAAAGATTATGCATCCCAAGCGTGCGGTCAGCGTTGAGGAACTGCATGCTGCAGGCTCCCAAGAGACTACGGGCAAGCAGGGAGGTGCAGTGAACAAGATGTTTGGTGGTTTTCTTCGCCGCTTCGAGAAGGAGAGCAGTGAACAGCAGCGGCAGGTGAGGAGTACGCGATCCACCAGCAACATTGAGCGTCAGGTTCGAGAGGAAGAGGATAAGCAAAGGGATGCCTTGCTGCCCACATCGCCCATCTATCAAAATGTGGTCAAGGCGAAGGCAGCTGCATCGCCAGTTCAAGCCAGCGAGGAGAACTGCAACTGCGAGACTGCGTGTCCTGATTGCAGTCATAACATCAGGCAGAGCCTTGTGAACTCCAGCAATACGCCGTCGTCAATCAAGGAGACAATCAAGGAGAAGCGTAAGGGTTTAATGCTGGATTTGGCCAGCGCGGGCAACGATGCTACCGAATCGACAACAACACGCGGCAGCAGCTATCGTGGAGCCAAGACGAATCCAGCAATGCTCAACGGCAACTCGGCTGGGGGGCTGGGTATCTACTCCAATTTGCCACCGTATCCCGGAGCCATCAAGAGCGCTAGCTCTAACAATAGCTCCAGCCAGCAGTCCATGGAAAATGCCACCAACAACAACTCGACCAACACAAACCACAACTGCAGCTCACAGACATCCGGCTACAGGACCTCTTCGGCTCACGAGATCAATAGGAATAATAATACATTAAACACGCCCACCTTCGAGAACATTGCCAATTACTCATCGGACTCGCATAGTTATCATGATGACTGCGCCTCTACCTCTACGTTCCTCTCACCCACCGAAGAGCCCGAGCTGTACTTTGACAACTGGTCCATCTGCTCCGAGGATAATTATATGATGCATGCTACGCCCTCACCCACAGTCTCCCGTCTATCCAGAGCTTCCCTATCCTCGCCCACGCGTTGCTCCGAGAGCTCTGATCCCAATGAGAGTGTGATTGATCGAATCAAAAGGCGCAGCTTCTACTGTCGATTCAATGAGCAGAAGAAACCGCGTCGCACCAGCAGCATTGTGGGTCCCTCGGCGGTAAGGGATTACTATCGGGAGCAGCAGGCGGCGGTTAAAGCGCGCTCCAGTCACAAGCTGCTCGCCGCGGATCTAGATCCACCGCCAACGATTCGAGCGCACTCTCCGGACATAGCCCAACAGTTCTTCAGGCCCCTAAAGTTGAGTCCCGTGGGAACGGAGCTCAAGCCTCCTGTCTACAGGTCTTCTCTGGACTATCCCACGTCTTCGGCGGGAGCCACCAGCAAGCCGAGGAAGAGCCTGAATGACATACGGAATACCTCGCCCTCGTTTCTCAGCAAGCGCTATGAGACGCAAGACTACAGCTCCGTGCCCATGCGCTACAAGAGCTCCTCGAGCTCGAGTCCTAGCAATGGGGCCATTCCCAGTGGCTACTATAACACTTACAATCCAAAGAGACGATCGTCCTACACGTTAAATGGTAGCCTGCCTACCGCCACCACCACCAGCACAAGCAGTGGGGCAGCCAGCAGCCACCTCGATGGTTATGCCACTATGGGCAGACGATCCATTCGCGCGTATGACCACAGGACAATGTCTTTACTTGAGCCCCCAACGGCCAGCCGAAGCAGCAGGTGCGGCGAGGGCAGCTCCTCCTACCAACGGAGGGAAACGAGGACTCCAGTTCGAGATTACACTTCCAGCATTTCAAGGTAAGTAAAATGACAGAAAAATATTAATAATTTTTATTGATTTAAATTAATATTGAATATCTATTACAGATCCGGATCTCGCTATCGCACTTCCTCTGCCACACGAAGTCCTACAAACATTTGATGTACCACACCGCAGAATGGCTTCTGCATCTTCTGCTATTACTCCAAGCGAAAGAAGGTGCCTCCCGGTTACGGAGGACAGGAAAGCGGGCACAAACATGGCCAGGTCTTGAGTAAAACACCGCCAAACACTACCGCCTCGTCATCATCCTCGCGCGCCAGCAGTGGCGGCTCTAGAAAGTCACAGCAACATTTGCAGCTACATCCTGCAACCAATCAGATTCAGATTCAACAGCAGCCTGGCCCCCTACACCATCATCATAATAAAACGGAGCACAAGTTTTAGATTTTAGGATTTTTATAATTTTTTTATATGGAAACTAGGTCAAGTTATAATCTAGTTCTCTAGTTGGATGTTACTTATAAAGGTATAGGTTCGTTAGAACGCTAAAACGGAGTTCCAGACATACATAGATCGTGGTTTAATATACGATTTTCAAATGATTGTGCCTTGGTTCCATCGGCGGTTTTATATTTAGCCAATAGCCAATATAACGTTGATTTTAATCTGTAAGAAACGAAAACAGACAAAGATTAATTATTAAGAAGGATACATGTTTCTCAGATATTTATATATATTTTCTATGCTGTTTTTAAAAGGGTCTATAAAATGTCTGCATTATAGAGAACTGATGAAGCATTGTTTTCGAAATTTATTATATAAGGTAGATCTTTTTCGTTTGCTTAGGACTATTGATGTTATTGCGAAATAATAGAAAATATGCGAATTGCGAACGAAGTCACAAACAATAAGCGAATTTAAAATACGAATTAGAAAATTATGGAACCAAAAAAAAATAATTAAAGCGTGTTTTGGTTAAAATCCGAATTCGTTATTCAAAATGTATTTGAAGCGTGAGAAGAAGCGGTATATTCTAAAAATAAATTAAAACCGAATCAATGATAAAATAAAACTGTTGTTATTTGAGTTAATTACAAAACTTTCGACGGAAATCACGGAACTCCTCCCACAAGGATCGTATAATAATATATAATAAATTAATTAATTAGACTGTTACTCATTAATTCATCAAATTAGTTTGTTTTGCAATATGAGTTATTTAATTTTAATTTTAGAGCACAATTCTCGAGAGTCTGGACTTTTATTCGGTTTTTCTTTGATTTTGTAATCAGTTGGCGCTGCATTTAGTGTTTTTTCCCCAAGTTTAAATGAACTTTGCCCCCTAGACCTGAAGCACCTTCCATAATGATAGATCCGAGCGCGCAGCAAAAGGGCCAGGTTGGGCCCACCTACGGAGTGACCATAACTATGCTGATCGTTGGCCAGATCCAGGTGTCGCTCATCATGCGAAGGTGAGTAGCGCACGAAGCCTCGCCTCGCCGGGATCTTTAACGAATTGAATCCCCCTGGCCAATAGCATATACCTGAAGGAATTTCTTGCGAAGCGCCACTTCCTCAACCTGATTCAATTCGTTATTGGATTCCTGTCCATCCAGCTGTACGGCTTCTTCTATCACATAATCGTTACCAAGTCGATATGGTTCCGCATCGTCGCTGGTCTGTGGACGGTAGGTTCTGGGACACACGCACAGATCAGGGAATTATATGCATTCTAATTTGCAGTACCAGGTGAACACGTTTTCCATCATGAAGCCCAAAATGCAAGCGCCCTACGTGTGCCTCGCTACATCCTTTATTCTCACCTATCTGATGATGTTGTTGAGTGCGATTTATGGACGCGCAGCAAAGCATCACAAGAGGGGTCTATTTGTACGTATCCTCATCCTGCTGGCTTCTCTTACTCACCACCCATCGATCCACAGATTTCCCGGCACCAGCTGATCCTGTGGAGTGAACGTTTATTTGTGGTAACCTGTTTTGGGATCATCGTATGCGCCGAGTTGAAGAACGCTGCCATCGAGTTTACCTCCCTGCTCATATATACGCTTATGTCGCTTATGGTAAGAAATATGTATTTAATCTGTCTAATAATACTCCTCATATCCCGCAGTTCGTCATATTTTTTGCGGCTTCTATACGAAGACCGAACTTCTATCACCGCAACACCTACGGCGACTATATATTGATTGGTCAGCTCTATTATCTAAATTACTTTGCTCTGTCCATGAGTATTGTGTGGACGACAGACTCGTTCCTGGAACTTATGCAATTGGATGTTAGACAGTACTTTATTTAAGATCTATATGAATTGCTGATTTAATATTGTGTTTGGAAATTTTAAATAATAGTAAATTAAAATTATATTCTTGCGAAGTCTGTTTTGTCATTTACACATGTAAATAGTGAAAATATGGATATATTTGGATATATTTATTCTATATTTAAGAAATAGTTAACCAATCCTTATGAAACTTTAAAGATAGATTAAAATAATATTAAAGATGATAAAAAAAAAATAATTAGCAATATTTTAAAAAATGGCGGAGTTATGGCAGCCGCAGACACAGCACGACAAAGAGAACATACATTCATGCTGATTTTAATACTTTTTGATTCGTTCCGATATGTAGCATAGTTTTTCGTGGAGAAAATAAACTATTTTTTTAAGCAAAAAAAAAATATGGGTTAAATGTGTATCCCCTCTTAATTATTACATTTTATTGGCAGTACCTTAAACAGTATCTTAGGAAATGAAAAATATTTAATTAATTTGCCATTGTCGACCTCCTCGATGAGCGTGGGAAGTGCTCGGCCCTGACTAATATATAAATTATAGATAGTTATAGCGAATCCGAATTTTAAATTCAAAATGTATTTAGAGCGTGAGAAGCAGTGTATTCTAAAAATAAATTACAATCAAATCAACGAATATAATACATGTTATTTGAATTAATTACAAAACGATTTACAAAATTAATTACAAATTTAATTGTCTTTTGCTTTGATCAGCTCTGCTTCTGGAGCTTGTAGGTGGGCAAAAACGGGATGTGGTAGGTCCATTGCCATCTGCGAATGGCATCCATACCACATGGAAAATCATAGTCGGTGGCAGTGCCGTCATTGATGTTGTCATCACCAAGGGGCATCTCATTGGCCCACTCGATAAGACCTCTTTCCGCCGGAGTTCCAGGTATCAGATTGTCTAGCAGGCAACCCAGAACTCCTCCCACAAGGATCGTTGTGCCCAGCAATACCGATAAGGTGGAATCCACAGTGGCGTTGCCGGTGTCAATTGATCCGGGATGCATTTGCATCCAGCGGCACAGAACCATGGGGAAGAATATGGAGAGTCCCAAGATGTATAGATTTCTTGCTGATCGCAGGTCAATATACTGTAGCGTAGACAGGCCGAAGGCTATAATCATGCCAAACATTACGCAAAATATTCCCCCCACAACGGAGTCGGGAATGAGAATGAAAATAGCTCCGAATTTTCCTATAACTCCTTGTAGCACCATTATAAAAGCAGCCCACTGAATCACGCGACGCGAACCAATCTGGAAAGATGGATCAATAAGAAAGCTTCCATTTTATCTTATTATAAACTCACCTTGGTTACACCAATGGCACCAACATTCTCACCAAAGGTATTGGTTCCGTTTCCGGCGCCCCAGAGTCCGGCCAAAACAGTTCCCAAACCCTCGGTGCCAATGCCACGATTGATAGCATGCAAAGGCGGCGAGTGAGCACCAGACATCTGGGAAACGGTGGGATAATAGCTCAACGATTCTACCGTGCAGGCCAGTACTCCCGCCAGCATTCCCAGCACGCCGGAGAGAGTCACAGAGGGCAAGCCAAACTGACCCGGATAGGGCACATAGAACCACTTAGCGCTGGTCAGGACATTGAGACGCACATCGGTGCGGGATGGATGACCGGGAGGGAAGACGTCCGTAGCGGTTAGAATGCCGCACAGTCCCCACATGATAATGATGGTCAGTAGGACGGGAAAGAGGCGGAACAACTGGAACTGGCGCACTTCCATGCCATGACCCTTGCGATACGCCGGCACCGGGATGGAGACATTGGACATTATTTGCGAAAAGAGCGTCAGCATTCCAGTGGTTCTGTGGGGGAAAGAAAATATATTAAGTCTTCTTTTTAGTTTTCCGATTTAATTAAAATTTACGAGCCTACTTACCCCACGGCAATCCCCCAGTGCTTCGATGCTGTCTCCGCTGCATGCTCAAAAAGCGTGAGACCCACCAGAGACACAGTGGGTACAATGGTTAATGGTGTCACGTACTTCAGGATCTTGCCTACCAGGCCTGTGTACCCCAGGACGACTTGCACCATTGCGGATACAGCAATGGCACCGGATAGCTCACGCATACGCACTTGCCACAATTCCTCCCGATCCGACTGATTCATGGCATCCATTTCAGCCTGCGGAGGACACTTCCACTGCGGCAGGGATAAAATTGCAAGAGTCGGGACCAAAAATGATATAGTTCCACCCTGGACAATGGGCAAACGGACGCCCCAAGTGGCCTGGAAATAGGTTACGATGCCGGTGACAAAGATCATGGTTGAAATGATAATTCCACGATTTGCATCCTCATCGGACATGCACAAAGCCGGCGTCAGTATGAAAGGTATTGAGACAATGGCTCCGATCATAGTCAGATAATGTTGAAATGCCAGAAAGATGCTCAGGTACCATGGTGGGTTGTCATTAATGGCGTACAGCAAGTCTGGCTTGGACTTCTCAGCGCCCGAAGGTGTGGCAGCAGCTTGAGTGTGTGTCTTGGATGCTTCACCCTGTAAATTTAATTCAATATAAATTATAATAAATAAAAATAAAATATTTAAAAATAAGATATAATAAGGAGAATTGAATCCAAATGGAATTATTATTTTTTTATCATTATAAAATAGAGGAAGAAGTAATAAGAAAATATACAATAATTGGGTATATTAAGGAGAATTTAATACAAATGGAATTATTCCTTTTTTATCATTATATAAAAAGAGGAACAATTAAATAATAATAAATAATAAAAAAAATAAGGATAATTTAATCCAAATGTAATTATTTCTTATTATTATAAAAAAGAGGAAGAAATAAAAATATTAATTTAAACTATACGCCAGATCGTGTCATAAAAAACCAGCTCTAGTGCAAACGTTGAATTGTTATACCAAAACATTGCTGATCAGTGAATTTATAATTTATTTATGCAAATTTCTATTTGCTTATGTTAATAAAAAAAATATTTATTGGCTGGCATGAAGATATTCCGACTTTATATTGTGTAATTGCAGAGTGCGGGAAATTTCAATGTTTTATTTATGAGAATCGCTTTTTAATTTGCGCATTTTTTTCCATAACTACAAAGGCTCAATGCAACTTATTGATGGAGTGGGAAGTGGGGACTTTATAGACTGACGCCTGCAGTCGCCAAAAGTGATTAATTGAGCGAGAGTATCAGTGCACGAGTCGCTGAAAGCGCCGGTATCAGGCTTGTTAGGGTCAGCTATGTTAATCAGACCATAAATTAATATCCGATTGGCTAGGAGAGTTAATCAATCAGGTACAAAATGAGTTAATAAATCAGTGCTGCTGTCTATTCCAGCATCGTTGACTGAAGGGTCCCGCATAAATACTTATGACAAATTGTCTTTTTATAAAGTGCAGTCAGCAGTTACTCACTCCCCTAAATCGTTTAAGAAATATTTCTGAATGAACTGTTAATTGCGGGGTGTTATCTCTGGGATTTATCTCTTGTTCCCGCGAATTGCAATAGAATTTTAACTTAAAAAACAATTAAGCAATATAAGCAATTGATCGGGGAAATGCCTCACAAAACGAAATTGATTAACATTAAAATAGGAACACATCGCTGTCAATCGGTAGCAGAAGACGGAAAGTCTCTTACATAAACCCTCTCGTGAAAATATTATAATTTTGAAAGAACCCTATTACTTACGCCGATTTCAACATTATTTAACTCCATTATCCGGCCAGGGAGTTCGAATAAAAAGCCAATAAAGTAATTCGATCCACAAGCACGGAAGAATTCCGCTGTACGTCCGATCACGACAAGGTCCCGCGACTCAATAGCAAGACCTTCTCTCGATCGAGAAAACAGTTATATGGGATGGCTAGGTCTTTGAGAGCAGGGCCTTTAAATAAAGAGCAATAACACAGCCTGCAGTCGATGAGATTTTCTCAATAAATGGGGAAGAGTACTGTAACTACTCTCTTGTAATGAGTAAATTTTCTGCTTTGTATTTCAACAAATGATTTATTTAGAACACACGATACCCAGTGTTCAAAGAGAGCTGAACGAATTAAGAATTGGCAGGCAAAAGATTAAAAATATTTTATGAACGACCCCAAGCTCCCCTATAAAAGCAACAAAGTTTGGGGCATAAAGATATCGCCCCAAAATATTTTCCAGAAGTGATAAACGAATACATAGTATATGATCTTTCGTTTTCGTTGGACCATGAGAATATTTTATGATCACACGATAAGGAACTGAATTGCATACTTTTGAGGGGGAATACTATTTTATTTCAATTTGAATTGGACAATGCAACTTCACATTCAGCGCTGATAATATTTAACTAAATCACTACGTCCATGCACAGTTTAATACACTTTAATTTAGTTTTGGTGGTTTTGGTTGTTACTAATCCATATTTTGTGATATTTTGAATGACTTCCCTCTTCGCTCCTCTATTCTATTCTATACACACACACGTCTAAGGTTATGTTCTGTCTATTTTTTGTAGAAATCAATATAATCTATTATCTGTTTATGTAATAAGCATTTATAAAAAGAGTTCGATCTCATACATTCACGTATGAAGTGGATTATATTGATGTTTTTTGTTTTTTTCATTTCTTTTTAATGGAAAGTTTCTGGCAATGCGTTAATTTTTTTTTTCTTGTAGTGTACATGTGTCGCCGGGTCTATTAAGTAAAGCACACCAAGTTCTGTTGCAGTCTCTCTCTTACAAAAAATGACACAAGTAAAGGCGTAAAACAAAACTCATAGCATATAAATATTAAATGTGCCTGGGGGTCGGCGAGGTCCGGGCTCAGAGCTGCTCCCAGTTCTTCCGTTAGATTCACGGGGTATCCTCTTCCTCCTCCTCTTCCTTCTCTTGCCACACACTACTGCTCTCGTTTTCCGTATCACTCAGAATTTCCACGACCTCTTCTTCGCCAGTCAACAGCAGGCCTTCCTCCTTTTGGAACAAGTAAGGCGGTGTAGTGTCGCCATCGGGTGGATCGTCTGGATCATCTGGATCGTCCGCCGTCTCGTTGAGTAGGTTCAAGTCCGGCACCATTACCTCATCCGTTCCCACCTGGGCGTTGGATTGAGTAGCTGTCGCCGGTGCAGGCGGTGCCGAAACGTCCATTGGCGGCAAGGTGGCTACCGGATTGAAGGGTGCATCCAGGTCTTCGAGGCCACGCGGAGGTTTCAGCTTGGCCAGCTCTTCGCGCAAGTGTCGATAGTGCCGGCGCAGTACCATCGAGTTAAAGGAGATGGTGCGACTGGCCCGCTCCGTGTACTGCGGCTTGCTTAGCTCCTCGATCCAGCCTTCGATCTGGGCGCAGATCTCTTCGCGCTTTAGCCAAAAGTGCTTATGAATAACCTGAAATAATGGAAATTTTATAAGACTTAGTCAGGGGTTTTGTTTGGGAACACTTACATCTCTAAAGCAGGGACTCGGATTGCGTATCTGCTCTAGCATTGCCCATCGCACGCAGGCTTGATAAATGTTGCTGTTGTACTCCCGCGACGAGTTGGTGCCACTCGGAGTGCCACGGCTTCTCTCGAAACCCGGCTCATTGAAGTACGGCTCGGGAACCAATATCAGGGACTGAATGGAGACGAGGACCTGCAGGAAGCTGGATGTCTGCGCATTCCACTTTTCCTCGGGGCGGCCGTGCCAGGTATTCAGCACGGAGAGACACACCTTGCCGTCGTTGTATAAATTAGGATTGAAGCGCACCGAATGACGGCCCGTCGTCTCCAGATTTATAAGCATGGGCAGGTTGGGATAGTCCGGCGGAAAGAAGACATCGAACTCAAAGCATCCGTTGGCATATGGCGTGTCCGCTGGCCCGGTAATGAGTACCTTCATAATGTCCAATCTGTCCGTATCACAGCGCACAAATACTGAGCTACTGAAGCTAAGGGGCAGACTTGTGGACAGAGTCACCGCCTCCTGGGCGAGCCGCTTGACTCGCGACGGATGGTAACGATCGCCAGCGAGCCGTACCATCTTCTCGAAGTGGTGTGCGACCACGAAGCGGAAGCTGTTGTTGTCAGACTCCACAATCATGTCGTACGTATCAAACTGTCGCTTCTTCATCAGTTCCAGGTAGCGTTCCTCAATGGACTTGCTTAGCGGCTCCAGCTGTCCGCTGCCATCGTCGTTGGTGTGCAGCATATTGATCAAGGCATCGGCATCCGTTGTCTTTTGCACGAGTACACTGGTCTCCTGGATATCCGGAATGAGCAGAGCGAGTCCCTCGTCGTCGCCGTCATCGATGTTAAATGTCAACTGATGCGTCTGGCCCTTGATGTTTGACTTCTTGTTGACTCTGTGATAGAATAGAAGTGCATGATTAGAATCTTCGCTTAACAGAAATAAAGATGTTGTTATCTTACTTTAGCCGCTTGGCATAGGTGTCCACGCAGGTTCTCATATTCGTTAGCAGCTCCGCGATTGGCGGTGTGCTGCCCCCACTGCCAGTGATCGATGGCTGGAGCAGAGAGACGAGCGTCTTGGACAGCGAGAGAGCGCGCAGGAGCTTGAGTATGGCACGGTAGAGAGGAATGTGGCGTGTGATGTCTAGCACGGAATCGTTTCGCAGGTAGGAGCTGAGGGCGGGGATAAGACAAGACTGTTGCAGTAGCGTCTGGAAGATGGGTGGCAGCTCGCCCGTCACATCTCGCACGTCGTGATAGGCCAGAATGTCCTCTCCGCACATCTCACTGGGTATGCAGTCGCCAGGATTAATGTAGCTGGCCAAAACAAGCAGCAGCACCGTCACGTGCTCCTCCTCGCTCTTTTGTCGCAACAGCGCCTGCTCTACGTTCCACGACTGAGTGGTGGACCCGGTGCCAAAGCCTGTGCCTTTGGCCCAGTACATGTGGCTCTTATCATCCGACGTGGCACTGGGTGGGGCCTCTTCCGCACTGTTTCCTTTGGCACCGCTGGCACTAGCGATTCCGCTTCCACTAGCATTTCCGTTGCTGCCACTAGTTGCCCCACTTGGTGAGGGCTCATTTATTGGCGCCCCGATTCGGCTATTGTGCGACTGGTGCGAAAAGATGCCTAGGCAATTGAGCACTAAGTGCATGGCTCCCACCTCTATGACCACGCGACGGAGCAGTACCCCGTCATCGGTAGAAAGCGGTACACTGTCAAGCAGCTGACGGAAAACCTCGAAGGGCAGGGTGGGCAGTGAAGGCGCCAGGGACAGGCTATAGATGTCATCTAATTCGATGAAGACAATTATAAACTTTGGATAGAAATATAAAAATGTATGCACTTACTCCCCTCGCCGTCTCCTGTCACGCCCAAGACTAAACGAAGCAGGCACTGTGCCCGCAGCTTGTCCCGCAGCAAAACATCCGAATAGGCGGGCAGGCGAAGGAAGAGTCCAAAGGCCGCCAGCGAATGCTGAGGCACAGAGCTGACCGTAGTCTGTTTGGCTGCCGGCTCGCAGATGGTGTCCTCCAGATCCTCGTAGATCTCATCGTTTGGTTCCAACTTCACCCAGTCGGAGAGCGGTGGACTCTTCTCCTTTTCACTGACCACTGAAGTGGTCTTGCGTCCCGAATGCTCCGGGTAAACGGTGGGCAGGTAGTGGGCCAGCAACGAGAGACCGCCGCTGCTGGAGAATCTTTGCAGGGGTGACGGTAACGGTTGCGCGCAGGCGGCTTTCGTTTTTTTCGAATCGCCTACCTCATCCGACCGCTGCTGAGGCACCAGATTTAGGGTAATGCAGGGCGTGGACAGCGAGTGTCCAGCGTCTTGGAGACTAGCGAGAACCTGGGACACTGTCGCATCGCCTGCCAACAGAATGTCGGGATATTCCGGAACAATCAGTTGGTTGCCATTGGCAGCACTTGCCGTTTGCAACAAAAACTCCTCCACATTGAATATATCTGCAAAAAAAGCCAGCGGTTAACGAAGGTCTTATAGCAAAATCCAAGCTTGTCCTTACTGGAAGCCAAGTTTATGGCGCTGGTCTGGGTTTCCTTGTCCTTGTTCACGGCAGCCTGGTTCTTGGCATCTTTAATGCGCTTATCTTTGGCTGCCACTGCGGCTCCAACGGTAAGGAACTCCAAGCTGTTCGCCTCCACGTTGTTGAAATTCATGAAACTGTTCTTTTCCAGTTTGCCTTCGCTGGACTTGGCAGCCGCACTGGACGAGATATTGCCCGATGCGAAAGCTGAAGTTGCAGCAGCCTCGCCAACTCGCTGATCTGTTGGTTGTTGGTAAACTAGGTTACTGAACACTAGGGGGGCCAAGGGCAATAACAACGAAAACAAAGAAGGTAAATTAATAAAAGAAAGCAAAAATAAGCAATTAATTAATAAACATAAAACGAAATGATTAGGAAAGCAGCTTCTTTTTATGTGTTTCTTACCGCTAACGCAGTTTTGCATAATCTCCTGGCAAGTGGTGTTAGTTGTCACAGTGAAGAGCATGTGATGGGCACTGCTTCGCTTCGCCGGATGATTGTTGACAGCCGCCACGGGTAGACTCGTGCTGGCCCCCACACCCGTAGAGCCTCCCATGATGGCCGAAAGTGTGTCTCTGCGCTGCAAGGGCTGCTGACTCCTCACCGAGACGGTGATGTGTTCGTTTTCCAAGAGGAGCTGCAGAACCAGCTGCCTGGTGAATCCCGAGATGGTGGGACGAACGCTCAGACTCGATTGTAAAGGCTTGCAAATGATGGCTCCGATGAGCAGCGATGTGAGCACCTCTTGATTGCCTGGATGACAGGCACTCACACGCGTAAAGAAATGTATGGTGGCCCTCTCCAAGCGGATGAAGGACTGCTGCATGGGCAGCGTCTTGCTGAACTGGGCGGCATGGGTGTTGCAAAGCAGTTGCAGTAGAGGCTTCCAGAAAACGGAGCCCTGCATAGTGCCCAGCCAATCTCGCATAGGCCCTTCCGCGCAACACTCGGCAAAGAAATCCAGAACCTTGGGCACATTTGCACTGCTCAGCAGCGGGGCGCTATGACCCACATGTGCTTCGGCCTTGGCAAAGTCCGTCAGCGAGGAATCCCCGTCGCTGTTCGAGGGATTAGCCTGGTTACTAGTGGCTCCCACAGACTCCTCTCCTTCAGTGGGAGATGTGGGAGAAGCTGCCGTCTCAGATCCAGGCAAGAAGTGGCCACAGTACTCGTAGATGGCGTGAGCCAACAGCTTGGGGAGTCCAGAGTCCAGCATCTGATACACCGCTGCTGGCGACTGGCATGCCAGGGCGAGGGTCTTCAGGAATGTGGGACGCTGCAGCAGAACTGTTAAATTCTCGCTGCCCTCGCGCCGGAACCAAGCACTGCCGCTCTGCACCTTACTGTCATCGGTCTGGCCACGCGCCGGTGGCTCTAGCTTCACTCCCAGCTTCACCAATAGTTGGTTGAACAGCTCCGGCTTTATGAAACACAGCGCGCAGAGTAGCGAATCGAAGCTACTCTTCAGCGGCTCATCGTGCTCCAGTGACGATACCCACTCGAAGCACGTCTCGAAGAGCGCCGACGAGATCAGAAGGGGCAGCTCGGGGAGTTGCTGCTGGGTCTGCACTCTCCACAGAATGGAGGCAATAACCTTGACAAAGCCGCTCTGCGGATTGTTGCAACGCGCCTGCTTGCTGTAGTTGTCATGCAGCTGCATTACCCAGTCTATGAGCACACGCAACTTGTCCAGCAGGTGCTCGGTGGAGCCTGTAACCACTTCATGGATGAGATCGCACACAGCATCGCTTGACAGCTTAAAAACTGCAAAGAATAAATGATTATTATAAACAAATACGATTTAACGAAACCGACTAGGAACCCACCTTGTGGCGTAGTGTGCCAAAGCAGCGTCCGCAGCAGCTGTAAGCTAAGTTCGTGATTATACGCTCCAAGCTTCAACAATATAGTTTCTAGGTGCTGCTGCGCCAGGCTGGGGATCATTGGCATGATGTTTAACAGCGAGCAGCAGGCCTCCAGGAACCCTGGATAGGCGGCTGGATATGCGGCGATTAAGTCCGCCAGCTTGCTGTCCGGCTGTAAGGCCGCCACATGGAAGCAGCGTGACAGAATCCGAACCCAGCCAATGCTCGTCTTGGCAAAGGCATCATCCTCGGGCATTGCGTCTGCGTCCAGGCCAGAAGCTTGCATCGGTGCAGAGCAGGAAGCTAGAGAGTCGATGAACGGTCCCTGGGAGCGCAAACCTTGCATTCGATTTCCAAATATTGTCTGGCCAAGAACGGCGATCTGCACTAGACCGACATTGCCACAATCCTTGGGCCTTGGATTAAAAGAATTGAATTAAATTACTAATACTTCGCAAAAGGATTCTTGGAGACTTACTTATACAATCTTAAGACAATGCTGGTGGCCACTTCTGCCTTTGAAAGCTTTAGCCTTATGCAGGTTAGCCCTGTGGTAGCCATGGGAGCTCCTATTGGGACAGAGCCAATGCCATAATCCCGTGACAATTCCAGCGCCACCGCCGACGGACACGAGGCAAGACTGGAAGTGTGAGGCATCAGCTGCACCTCCTTCAGTAGTATAGCTGTGGGCAGCGTTATGGTCAGATCCACGTGCGTCTCGTTCGGGTAGAACATGTAGCTCCAAGCCGGAGTCCGTGGCCTTCGATGCGTGGCATTGGGATTGGAAATAAGCACCTCGGCACTCTGGCCGGCATCGTTTTCAGAAACAATGTGCGAGAAGGGCGCAAAGTTAATCAGGCCATCGTACTGAGCACCACCCCTCGATGGCTGAGCTGTTCCGGGTGCTCCTGGAGCCCCAGTGCCAGTTCCGGTGGTCTTCTTGCAGGCACTGCTGGCTCCCCCAGCGGCATGAGTGTTTAGCTTGAGCCGGGTATTGCGGGTCATGTGCTGCATAATCAATGAGATCTGTTCAGATTGAAATATTAGTTAAATAAATCGAAATATTGAAGTTAAGTCTCGCTCGCGCTTACCAATCCCGGCTGCATGTTGATGATCGTTTTATTGAGTCTCACCATATTGTGACAGATGATCTGTATGCCGCCTAGCTGGGTGAATGTCTGCACAGCTGCCGTCACCTCCAGAACCTTGGAGATGTACCACAGGAAAGGCTCTGAAAGCGGCAGCCTAGGCAACGTGGCATTCCTCTGGATTGTGGCTGTATGAAGGGAAGAAGAAAAGTGTCTAGAATACAAGAAGCTAAAAATAAAGATCTATAACTTACTCTCCTCCAAATACTGGCAGATGGGAGCCACCACTAGTCGCGGATTTGAGGCTTTGTCGCTAAGAGTTATCATCAGGCTAAAGACGGCATCAGCAATGGTCTGCGGATCATCCAGTACCACATTAGATTTGGGCAAAAAGAAACAGCCGGAGGACATCATGGTAAACGTGTTGGTAGAGCACTGCGATAGCGTTCCAAACAGGCGCTTCATCGTAGGAAAGTGGCGCAGTACTGAAACAAAACACAGAAATTGTTATAAACCAGCAGAAAGTGTAAGCAATATTCCAATCTTACCCCAATCCGCTATGCAGGGCACTTTGGTACGATGTCCTTCGGTATTCAGTTGTTCCGCCTTGGTTTCGTCCGTTTGACTTTGATTGGAAAGCTCCTCCTCCTCGGGAATAGTCACCTCCTGCGAAAATCACACACACACCAATAAGATTTATTTAAAAAATCCGAAAAAAGGCTGGACATACACTTGGCTGCCTGGGCATTTCCGTCAGGACCATGTGCGAGGATAATTTCAACAGATTGATGATCAGCGAATTGTCGCATATTGTGGCATTCTGCTTTGTGGGGTTCTCCGAACCCAAGACATTGGCAAACAGGTTGCTAAAGTTGTTGCCAGCATTGTTGTTCTCGTTTCCTCGCTGGCACTGCAGCTTGTCCCCGTTGGATATGTTGTTGTACACCAGAAAAGCTTGTGAAATATAATTATGTAAAGATTAAATCCAATTAAAAAGTATAATTTATACTTACAAACACTTTCAGTGATTTTGAGCGCTATGTTGAGGTCGCCCTTGTCGTTTGGCATCATCAACAGGTCGCGAACCAGCTGGTTTTGGGCATCAATGGGTCCCTGTTGATTGCTAATGGCTCCACCTGGCTGCACCAGCTGCAGGACAACATGAAGTAAAATATCCTTAAGCCGACGCTTGCAGGGAATGCCACTGGTTTCACTCTTGCTGTGCAGCCAGAGCAGCAGCTCGTGCAAATGCTTACAAATGGTGGGTCCCGCCTAAAAGAAGATTACTGAGTACTGAGCAACAGGGAAAACACTAGCATAACTTACACATCGGTTCGTAATTATGGCGGAGCTCATACCGTAGCCAGAAAAGAATCTGAGGAGCATTTTCTCGAAATTCTCATCGTTCACAATGACCTCGTTGATGCGCGTACAGTCCACATCCTCGCCAATGGGCAGAGAGTTGCAGGCGAGAAACAGGCACTGGAAGCCAAGACACCAGGTGCGCAGTTTGATGTCGTTGTGCCAGGCCAGAGCTAGCAGAAGTCCCTGCACGGCATTCGCACCGAATGGAATTTTTGGTACGTCCGTATGGGTGATGCCATTGCTGTAAGGCTTATCCGCCAGCTCGCAGTTCAGGGTGAGCCACATATGTAGCAGCTGCTCCAGGTGCACCCACGTGTCCTCATAGTGAAGATCTGCCAAAATGGAGTCAAAGACCTTCTTGCACATCACGTAGGTGTTGCGGCCATTGTATTCCGTTCCAGACCACAGCTGGGTAAGGTACTCCGGCCACGGAGCTGCCTCAGGCGGCGGAGAGACAAACTCGTTGGTCAAAACTTGGGGCAGCGAGGAGTAGAGATCCAAAGAAGTGCGATTCGTGAGCCTTCTCAGCTGCGTTTCCACATGCAGCTCAAGGCCCACATCCAGGCGAGAGTCCAGGGCAATGGAAATCGACTTGCAGAAGAAGTTAAAGGTGTTCTTGCAAAGGGCATTGCTCTCCTTCCGGGTCACCGGCTTCGTTCGCTCGATCATGTCGATGTCATTTAGCATTTCGTCGAACTCGGTGTCATCGCATTCGATCAGCGAGGGAAGGTAATTATATTTAACGGCTGCAATTTAAGCGAAAAGATCAATTAGCAGTGAAGTTACATGAAGACACAGGCAAATGGGTGAAAAATCAAAAGGGTGGCAAACTAAAAACTTGGCTATGGGGACAACAACATGTCCAAATACCCAAATACCATGCCAGGTGTATGGATATGTTTAGGTGCTACGTTTAAGAAAAAGACTCGTTTACCCTCTTGATAAAACTCTCTTGCTGTCGGCATCAGCATCTCAAATTGTGCCTCGGAGCACGATGAAGCAGTTGCTAAAAGAACGGAAACATCAGTGCATCAGTGCATTTCAGCATAAAGTTTAATAATGCAACAAAGGCCGACTACAATTATTAGTTTTTTTTGTTATTTACTACTCTTCCGCACTGTGCTACCCTAAACAGAATGGTGTAGGAGGTGGTGAAGAGGATACTTACACGTATAGTCGCTAAATAAATCTCGGGTTTCCTGCACCGATGCATCCACGGTGCGTGGTGGATCGTTGGTGGGCGTGACATCGCTGTCCCTAAACTGTTTATCGGCGTCTAGGAGATCCTGCGATAACAGAGATAACAAATTCATAAATATAAAACCTTTAGCTGTATTCTGGGCACTCACCTGGAGCAAACACGTAATGGCATGGACAGCCCAGGGCTGTTGCTGGTCATTCCACACTGACAAACGGATGAGTTGCTCCAGCTGGGAGCTGGTCACAATCTTGCAGAGCTGCACTGAAGGCCGGCAAGCGGCCACGAGCCGTGCAATCACCTTGCAGGTGAGCAGGAACTGATCCATATTACAGTCGAAATCCATCTCCAGGAGCAGGGCGAAAAGCCCACGGATAACCACCTTAATGTTGGCCATTCGCAGCGTCTTCAATCCCTTGTCAAAGTTGCTGTCGCGATCGGCATCGCTGCCTGAGAGGATGTCATGATGTTTGGGCGAAGATGTGGAGGCTGCCGGTGTCTTGGATGAGCTGCTTGTCGAACTGCTACTGGAAACGCATAGGCCAGAGGATCCAATGTTGGCAACCTTGGCGCCGCCAATTGAGGTGGACTTGCTGGCACCACTGCCCTTCGACTTGGTAGACAACTCCATAAATATGCCAGGATGCTGTTTGACGGATGATTTTTACTCTTAATTATGGGATGCTTTTCGAAATTTCATAAGAAACTCACCTCATTCTGGATCATGAAGATCTTTTTGCCCCAATCCGTGTACGGCTGCACGGAGTACTTGTTCTGCTGAATAATTCGTTTCTTAAAGCAACGCAGCTGCTTGCTGTTGGGAGTGTTGCTGGGTCTCGCCTTGGTAAAGTCGCTTTCGCAGCTCATAAAGTCCCAGCGAGCGGCTGCTGTAAGTAAAGCGAAATAAGCACTTGAAGTGGCAGTAGCTTGTATCTTACATTTATCCTTGCGCTCGTTGTCGTCCAGGCAGACTGACAGGAAGAGAAGCAGCCAAGTGATAAGCTGCATGTCTGAAGAACTGCCCATGGCTGCATTGCGATCGGCAGCGTTCGCCGAAGTGCTGGGTTGCTCAGATTGGAACTTGTAGTGCGGCGAGATGGGGGCCAGCAGCTTGACGAGGGTCTTAAGCACGGCATCGATCACAATGGAGCGGCAGGCGCCCATGGCAATGCTGCGACGTCCTAGATAGGTCAGCAGAAAGAATATGCTGGAAACGAAACGATAAAAGAATGATTAAATAGGGGAATTTTCTTTATAAAATTATATAAAATAAAACGTACCGATCCTGCGGGAAGGCCTTGCAATTCTGCGCCGAAAACAGACTGCAGAAGGTGTCAGCGAGGAAGTCTCCCCACCACGGCTGGAAGCAGCACATACGCACCAGAAGCGAGCAAGTGGCCAGCTGCAGCTGAGCGTCTCCGTACACCACAAGCGAGTTAAACAAAGCTTTGGCTGTGGCAGCATTGAATTTCTGATGCACTGGCAGTATATTCTTAATGCCGTACTCAATGGAAAAGTGCAGAAGAACCTCCACTAAGCTCAGGCTTAGCACACGCAATTTGTCACGCGAGGCAGCGCGCAGAACTTCCTCCACCAGCGGTGCCTCAGGCGATGGCACACACAAGGCATTGGGCGACAGAGCTCGCTCCAATCGGATCACCACATTGCGAATGACGTTGATCTGGTACTGCAGCAGCATGCACTCGTCGTACAGGGACACTACTTTGTTATTGTTGTCCAGGCCGCTCAACTCCTCGTCCCGCTGCTTATTAATAAATGCCTGCAGGTGAGCCACGTTCGAGAGCTCGCTGTTCCGCATCGGAGCCAGCAGATCCATCAGCTTGCAACTGGCCAGACTGTACCGGCAGTGCACATCTTCGTACAATGCATTCAAGGACTTTAGCTGTGACTGGAGACTGTGTGCTGGCTGCTTGATGAATCTCATCAACTGGTCGCCATAGCCATCGTGCTCCAACACCACGGGATGTCCAAAGAAACGCCCCAAGGGCACCTTGCACTTGGTAGATGAACTTCCCATACGTCCGATGATGGTCAACTTTAAGTAGCGGCAAATTGGCGGCGGCTGAATGTCGCTGAGCACCAGTGTCTTGGTCTGAATGTCGTTGACCTGCACCAGCCGCGTGCAGTCCGTCTCCTCGTCAAAGCACCAAATGTCAATGGTCAGAGAGGTGAGTTCATCGCAGGCGGGAATCACCAGGTCCGTGAGCAGGATGTACTGGCAAAAGTCCAGTACAACGAAGCGCCGAGCACCCGAATTCATCCGATCGATGACGATCATTTGCTTTGGCGGCGGAGTAATCAGCTTGTGCCAGGCAATCGGCTGACAGGGATTGGCGCTTAGGTTCTGATTGATTTTCTCACTTTCTGCGGCATCGTCCATGGCCCCGCCGTCCCCTGTTAGAGTTTCCTGCTGCTGCGCAGGGTGATGGTCCAAGGGAGAGTCCAGCCCCTCATTGGCCATCACTCCTGACTTCAAATTACTGGTCAGTGCTGTTGTGTTGTTCTCCCAGTTATCCAGCTTCCCAAAATCATCGAACGAGATGTGGTCGTTGATCTTCTTCTGGAACAAAGAGAGCTTCGGAAGAAATTTGGCTATCTTCAGCTTATCCATGATATCTGCCTTCTCTATCTTCACTTCCTCCTTCAGGGCGTGCTCTAGGTCGGCAAGCGAGGACACTGCTGTATATGTATTCGATGATATCGATTAATAAATAAATGGGAATATGCCTTGTACTGATGGCTTACATGTCTTATCCTTGAAGCCGTAGGCATCTAGAGCATCGTAGTTGACCTTGCTCTCGTTTTCTTTCATTTCCTCGACCAGGCACTCGACATCGTTGACCAGATCGTTGAGCTATTCACACATTATTGCGTTATATTCGATTGCTTCCCCAAAAAATGGAATTTTAACATCGCCTTACCAGTTCCTCATCCTTCTCCTTGGCCACTTTGAGCTTTGGCATCATCATAACATCCTCAATGACCACACTGGCTGCTGAATTGGCGCCTGCACTATCGATGTTGTCGATGCGAGTGGCCTCCGAGGTCTGCACACAATTAAAGTGGAGCTGTACTACCTCCAGTAATCCTCGTAGCTGGTTGCTGATGCTCTTCCCTCGGATGAGGTACGGAAACGTGCGGAAATCAACGCCATCTGCAAAAAAATAACAAATTATGATGTGCTTTGTGTTGGTTTTTGGTCTGAACAAACCTATCGAGCTTAGTCGCTTGATGTCCAGCCCAGTCACTGGCAAAATGGTGGCGCTGCTGCGTATTACATTGGTCAAAGCCACCGAAGAGCTTGACCCGTGTCGATTGATGTTGGGAAAGTCAAAGTCAAAGATCTCCGGCTCAAAGGGAAAGCCGTAGAGGCCAAAGCGCGTGCTCAACAGTGCACAATAGGGATCCCAGCGCTTGTCTATTTCACCGGAGATCTTCTTTAAAAGATGGATTGCCTGCTCGGAGATACTGTTGTGGGACTCGGCTGTGGATGTGGCGCAGGTAAGCATCATGTACCAGCGAACCACGCTGCCGCACTGCGCCCGCGGCAGTTCGTGGAAGGTGTTGGATATGGCCGACTTGAAGCTGTGATCTAGCGTCGTATGATGCTGCAGTTCCGTCGGCAGATTGGTGACTCCCCTGAAGGTAGGATGACACGTTAAATGGTGTTTTTTGTTGATTTCTTAAGTGTTCACTTACTCTGTCAGCATAATCAGCAGCTTCACACACTTATGAGCAGTGCTTCGCTCGCTGTAGATGACGCAGTTGCGCAAGAGTTGCTCAATATGCTTTTCCGAGAGGGAAATGCACTCAAACTGCTGTGCCAGCAGGTCCTGGATATTCGCCGCTGTCTGCTTATTGATCTGGTCTTTGAGGCGCTCGGACTTGGGTGAGCGGAAGCGGTTTAGCCGAACGAAACAGATCCAATTAAGCACATCGAGCGACATGTTCTTGGCCAGCGGACTCGAGCCCGGATCGCTAGCTATTCTCAGCAATTGCTCCAGAAGATGATTGCTCTCCAGCATGGCTATGCGCTGCATTCGGCTGTTGGGGATCCGACTGTGCGACTTTACGGCCCGAACACTGATGGAGATCTCGTGTAGCCAGTCGCAGCCTGCGGAGAAATAAAAGACAGAGAGATACAGTAAAGACTGACTAGATTTAAAATTCACCCTCAGAGAAAACTTTGTCTGGCGAGGAAGTACCTTCCCTACTCGGCGGCAATTGCTCCGTTTCTTGTACCCTAGACGGAAGCACTGGAATTGGCGAAACGAGAGGATTGGCTTTTGCTACATGGGATATAAACACTGGAATATTGTTCTGCGGCTTGAGTTTGAGAGCTTGATTAATATTAAGGGCACAGGAATTACAGGCGGCTTTTGTTACGGGATATACTTTGAGAACGGCTCTCTTGATTATTCGGACCGCATTGGCCAGAGTAATGCCGCTCTTGCTTCGGTCCATCATGGCTTCTACTTCATGCGAGGGATTCTGCTCAGACGAGGAAGCTGCAAAATACGGTGGGTAAACTCAAGTAAACTTCATACTTGCGATACTACTACAGAGCTTCATAACTTTCAAGATATTTTAGTTGCACACCTAAGTACCTTCTTGTATCTTAAAGTCTACACTTTTGCTACTCTTTCAACGCTTTTTGAGACTTTAGTAAGGTGGATGCTATACAAAACCATACAACTAATTGGAAACTCTTTTAAAAATCGTCCAGTGGCCATAATTTCCTCAATACTTGTTTTTACCCTACTACCACACTCTTGCAAACATACCCCTGGTCTTGTTTTGACCCTCCTTCGATGGATCCGAGACCGTCTTGATATGAAGCAAGAAGTTTCGGGTACGCGTCTTGAAAAGTTTGGGTGAGGTCAGGGTGGCAGTGCCACCTTGATCGCATAAATCGATGCACGAGGACAGCTCGATGGGGCCGGCCAAGACCTCCGCATTATGGGCCAGTAGATACTCCTCATTAAGCACGGGATTCTCATTGGCAACTGCAGAAGAGAATTAATTGTTAATTGGTCAAAGGCTGGGCTTTATTAAAAGCTTGACTTACTGTAGGAGAGATCAATGTTGTCGTCAATTACATTCGGCTTATAGTTTGCGTGAGGTCCTTTCATTCTGTAACCAAATCCATTGGTGTTCTGTTTGAGCAGCGTCACCTGAATGCCCGCGGGATTAGAGCATTGCTGATACACCGTGAACTTAAGATCGATGTGGCCTAGTGACACGGGCTGAGCCAAGTTGAGTTCTATGATATGTTCGTCCCAGGTGGTTCTAAAAAAAAGGGGAAATACTCTATGAATTAATCATCTCTAATCAAAATGGTGTGTACTTACGCATCGTTATGCAGCCGCCAGGTGCGGGTAAAGTCACGTTCGTCGCCGCCATGACGCATGTTCTGCGACTGCTTTCGGTGCTTATGCACTTGGCCGAGATCATTCCAGCAGCTGGGCACCTCTGCTGAGTAGACAGTTAGCTTGTCGTCAAACTGGGTGAGGGCATAGAAGAGCTTTAAATCGTCCAGGGTCAGATCGACAGCTTTGTAGGCGAGAAGATTGGCACTGCTGGCGGCCATGGAAGCCGCTGAGGGAGATGTCTGCACATGTGAGCTCTGTGCAGCTGTGGAGGGAGCCGTGGGCTCGTTGCCGACATCTACGCACATGGACTCGCTTGCCAGCAGGGTTTTACTCATCAGATCCGGGCCAGAGACATGCCGGGCGCCATCCGTTACACTTAAATCGGCCGCCGCTTGCGTTAATGTGGTGCTGCATTCGTCCTCCATTTCCAGCAGCTCATCGCCAGAGTCATTCTCACCCTCGCTAAGCGAGAAAAACACGAGTCCGCCCTGGCGGGAACAGCAGCAAAGCCTGTCCAGATTACGGCAGTAAACTACCGACTCAAAATGCTCGCCCTCCTCCTCAATGACCATGGTTCCCTGGAAGTCAGCGAGTGAGTATATCTCGACGCTGCCATCGGCACAAACCACGCAAATGGAGCCGGCATCCTTCTGCTCCGCAGAGGAGTTGAAATGCGGCAGGATGCATAGTTGCTTGGGGCACTTGGCCCGACTAAAGGTCATAGCCAATGTGTAGTCGTTCGAAATCTGAGTGTCATCGTAGTCAAACACCAGAAGCTGGGCCGCCACATTTCCCTCGGCGTTATCTGCAACAAAAAATCATAAAAAAATATTGTCTCCTTGTGAATAAAGTCGATATAAAGTCCCTCTTACCCGTGTCCATTGCCTCATCCTCCCGCTGCTCCTCATCCTCTTCCTCCTTGGCCACTGTGGCCATGATGATCTTGCTGCCCTCTGTTTCTGGGGCCTTGGTTCGCAGCAGCTTCACCAGCAGCTGGTTGCACTTCGGCGTCGTGGGTAAAATCTCTGCAATCTCTATAATCTCTTGGATCGAATGATCCACACTGTTTGCCCCACTACTGGCACCATCCAAAGCATTCATACGCTTCACACTTGTCCAGCTCTCAACGACGCAATCTATTTCCTCGGTAGCCGTCATCTTGTCACTGCTGCTGCTACCGGTGGAGCTGCCGTTGATCATAATGTTGTTATTATTATTGTTGTGGTTCGAGGAACTACCGCCTAGTGAGTTGGCTTCATTGTTGTTGTTATTGTTGTTGTTGTTGTTGTTCTGGTGAGTCATCTCCGCATCGTCGACAAGCTTATCGATCTCATTACCCATGCCAATGTTGCTGACATTGACTGTATTAGATCCGACCATCAAGCCGACAAGCGGATCCTCGAGATTCTGATCGAGGATTTGAGACAAAGTGCACAGATCGAAGTCGTAAAGCACGGAGGCATCGTCGGTGTTCTGGCTCACTCCGTTGTTCTTGTTGTAGGTCATTAAAGCAGACACAAATCCGTTGCTATCGAAGCCATCGGCGAATTTCTCATAAGGAGTCATGGCCTTATTATCATCATCCTTTGACTCAATATTCACTTGGGTTACGACCGCATTGCTGCTTTCGCTGGATGCTGGAGAAAGGAGAAGAACATCGTATTAGTACTTCAAGCGAAATAGCAGAAAAGCTTAATTTTACTCACCAGTAACCATTGGTGACGAGGACTTCATCAACTGACCGCCAACACTCGAAACGCTACCACTGTCATTGCTTACAGTAGCCGACGTTTCACTCTGCCGATCCACCTCCACGATATTGAGCACCACCATGCGCAGAGCCACTTCACCGCTGCTCTGGCGTACGCTCACGCCCAGGACGATCTTGGATCCGACAACTCCAGCCCGAAGGGTTGAAGTTGAGGTGATATGTTGGGCATTCACGCTGCCAAACTTTCCCCCCGATCCGGCATTCTTTCCTAAATGGGAACCAGATCCATTGCCACCGGCTACACCGCCGTAATTTGCCGATGAGTAAACATAGTTTACCTTAGTGCGGGCCCGAGCATTTGGCAGAACGCAAATGGCCGTGACCCTTGCCCACTCGAAGCTCTCCTCGAATACATCTTTAAGTAGGGTCGGCACGTGGATGCTGTGCATTAGCTTCAGGTGGCGTTCAATGCTCCAAACACTCAACTCTCCTGTTTGCGAGCAACTGGTGCAAAGCACATTTGCGTAATCACTGTTGGAGATAATGTCGAATCCCAGGCCGGGGGCTGCCAATGCCGGATTCGTGGCGTAGGTTATGGACAGTGGCACATTCTGCGTATACTCGCCTTTGACGAAAGGACACAGGGGCGAGTGCCGCTCGTGTTCGCTCCACGGCTCGTCGGTCTTTTCCCAGCAAACGAGGCAGACGTTGCAGGTAAAGCACATGGCCCGATCCTCACCGGAGGAGGAGGGTTGGTGATAGAAACCCGCCTGGGCCATTTGATCCGGCAGCGCCCACTTGTAGTCCATGTGGGGCCATTTCTCGAATGTCTGACGTCGCAGTGCCTCCGAGTGCATGAGCACACGCTGGAAGTTGCTGAAGTTGAAGTAGTCAGGCAGCCGGGAGCCCAACATCATTTCTGTAAGGCGCTCGTTGATAGCAGAGGCGATGGCCAGCACAGGAATGTGGCGCTCCAGACGCTTCAGCATGATGACAACATTGCTGGCCACCAGTTTGAGGCTGGAGTAGGTCACCTCCAAACAAATGGTATTCCACTGAAAGGACAAAAGACATAAATCAGTTTAGCTCCAAATATGTTGGAAGGGAAAGTCTTACTCGCTGGGCTTTTATGCCTTTCTTGGCATTTTGCTGTGCCTGGTTGATCTTCAGGGTCAGTTCGTTGCTTATGTCACAGGGACACTCCAAGCCCTCGCTCTCCAGCTCGATAATGCAGTTTTGAAAGATGATTGCCTCGGAAAGGATAATCTCCAGCTTGATGTATTCGTCGCTTTGCCCAATGGGTGCCTGCAGAATGGTGTCCAGCAGCAGGACGCCATTATAATCTCCACGAAGTCCAAGGTTATGGCCATCCCAGAACAAGATTTTATCTTGCAATGGCATATAACGACCATTCACGACACTATCGCCTTTAAGGGAAATAATGAAATATAGATTAAAGAAAATTAAACATTAAAAGCAAATTTCATCAGAAAATAAACTACGAATTCAGTCTTCCTAAAATATTTGTATAGATTTATGTATAAACAGCTTGAAGGAATATTTAATTGCTATTTTATTAGCTAAGGCACGGAATAACGATAATAATTAAACCCTTGTCTGATGCTTCATTTCCATATTCATAATTCATTTCGAAGAAAAGATGAAATCACTGAATAAAAACTAAAGCGGTTTAAATAAAAAAAGGCTGTTGATATCACTTTTGACCGGAACATTTCGACATTCCGGAAAAAATACTTCCGTAGAACGAGCTTTTAGAGCCTCGGAGGGGGTGGTGGGTGGGGTCATCACACAAAACTGCGTAATAGAGGCCAAAACAAAAACAAAAATCGTGCTGCTAATCATTGCGATAGGACGTGCCGGACTTCTAGGGGATCTACTAACTGGATTTGACTAACATTTACGGATTTTGGCCAAAAAACAAGGAGCTTTCCTCCAAATTAATGCCAAATGCATACACAAAAAAATCGGCCGAGTGGCGAGTGGGCAAGTGCAAGGGCAATTACATAGAGAAATGCAATACAGTGGCCACTGAGTAAAGCAACTTTACGATTTCTTCGATAGAAAAAGCTTAAAATTTTACAACAAAAAAACTATTTGATTTTTTAATGTTGGGTAAAAAAATATATACATATATATAAAAAAAAGAACTCTATCAATTAACGCCAAACAAAGCAATTTATTTTAAGTTTTCTGAGTAAAACTGCTTTTTTTTCTCTGTGTGGGTTCTAATTCGTAGTTCTCCACTGTATTGACATTTGCCTGGGCCTCTGTGTGCGTGCCCCATTGCCCGTGTATGTGTGGCTATTTTTTCCCTAACTGCCTCACCATTGGTGCCGAGCACGTAGGTCTGTAGAATTACGCCGGAGTTGGCGTCCAGGACCTTGACGAGGTTGCCGCATTCGAAGAGCAGGAGCACGTTGAGCTGCGGATGATACAAGACGTTGCGCATCTTACAGGGAGCGCCAGGCAGCTCCAGGTAGCCGTCCTGCTTGAGCACTCGCTTCTGCGGCTGGTGGTGCTGCTCCGTGGCCATTCCGGGAATGTGCGGGTGCGAGTGGCGTGCACGCGCCACTGCAGGTCTGTGTCCAGGTTCCGGATTCTCGAGATTTCTTACAATTGCTCTTTATTCGCGACGAGAAGACACAGCGCAGCACTTTTCTTTTTTTTTTGCCCTTCTGTTTCTGACAGATGTAGTCTTTCGCCATTCGCCGTGTGCGTGTTTGCGAATGTCAATTGCAATCGGCGGCCAATTTGAATGGGAGTGTGGATGCAACGACAAATTGGCCAAATAAATACATTTAACGAGAACGGAATATTTTGGGGAGGTATTGAAATAGAAGAGAACAAACAGTCGGGGCTGCTGGTATTACAATATTTTTTCTGAATACGTATCTAAGCTACAATACCCGGTTTTTCTTTTTCAAAGGGCCTTCCCATTATCGATGACAACACCTAAGATTCGATGTTCTTCGAGTTCTTAAATCATCGATGTCATCTTAGACCATCGATGTTTTAGATCAGTTTTCTGGGTTTATTTTATGAGAAGCCAACTAAATAAAAATTTTGTTTTATTATTTTTAAGCCAACTTCGATGAAACTTTGATGTTTTGGGGGAAAAACATCGACGTTTCCATACATCGATGTTTTTAGTGGTAAAAAGTAGGACCGTTGATAATATATGAAAAAACCAAAATATTTAATATGGTATTTTTTTAGATTCCTTATTATTAGCACAGTATCCAGACAAGAAAAGCCGTGAGGGAGAGCGAGAGGCAAATAGTTGAGAACAGCTGTTCGTGAGCGGCCGTTTTAAAGGTCGGTATCCAGACACGAAACCAATATACTAAAAAAAGAGTGTGGCGTTAGGAGATTATCGTTTAGTATTTCCAGACGGGGTGCAAAAAAGAATACAAAATTTATTAAAGCAGGCTGTTCTCAACCTTATGCCTCTCGCTCTGTCTCTTGCAGTTCCTTTATATATTTCAAATTATGGATCGATCCATGAACAAAAATGCTTGGAAACGTCGAATTTAGTTCATAAGAGTAAATACAGTTTATACAATTTAATTAAGGCAGAGGCAAATACAACATTTTGATTTGGGCAGTTATATTGATTTGCGAAGATGGGTGGAGGTCCTGAGAAGGAATAATAAAAATAATAAATAATTAAGCCTAAGCTTGCTCTTTCCTGAACCGGGCACCGATTCATCCTTGCTAATTAAAGCCCACATTCAATTATGCGATT
>VNJQ01007510.1:0-17198 GCA_008042515.1 Drosophila truncata
ATGGACTCCGAATAGAGGACTCCAGACACACGAGCCATGCTCCAATATGGGGCGAACTAACGAAGTAAAAGGGGTCTTCGTTAGATAAGGAGAGTCAAATTCCTTTGCCCACCTTTTCATGAATCCAAGCATGCCTCTGGCTTTGTTAACCATACAGGAAATATGTTCGGAGAACGAAAGTTTAGGATCCAAGCGGCCCCCAGATCATCTACCAGAGTAATTCTTTCCAAAGAGCAGTCGTTAAGCGTATAAGTGGCAAACAGGGGTGTGATGCGTGAAAAAGTCATCAGTTTGCATTTAGAGCTGTTGAGATGTAGAGCATTAGCATGACACCATGCTTGGAAGTTGTCTAGATCCGATTGTAAGTCTGATTGGCATGAACTATCCCTGTACTGCAAGCAAAGTTTAACGTCATCAACGTACATGAGTACTCTGGATTTAGTTAGAACCTGCGGCAAGTCATTGATAAACAATGTGAAAAGCAATGGTCCAAGGTGGCTACCCTGTGGGACGCCAGATGTGACCCTGAGACTGTCGAATAGAATGTTTCTGAACAGAACATTTTGAGTTCTGTCACTTAGATAGCTCGTAATCCACTTAAGAAGATAACTAGGAAACACCATAGAATCAAGTTTCCTAACCAGAAGAGAATGATTGACCGAGTCAAAAGCTTTACTGAAGTCCGTGTAAATAACATCGGTTTGAAAGTTACGTTGGAAGCCCCTAATAACAAATGAGGTAAGTTCCAAAAGATTAGTCGAGGTTGATCTTTGACTTATAAAACCATGCTGACATGGAGAGATGACTGATCTGCATGGGTGTTGCAAGTGGGGAGTAATTTTATTCTCAAAAAGTTTGGGAATTGCTGATAACTTAGAGATTCCTCTATAGTTACTGGCATCCAATTTGCTACATTTTTGTGGAGAGGAATAACAAATGATTCCAAATCAGGGGAAATTCTGATGATTCTAAAGATAAGGTAAACAATTTAAGAAGGGGGTTACACAGCGCCTCGGAACAATACCTAAGCACAGAGCCCGGTATTCCATCGGGACCTGGTGAATAAACTGGCTTAACGCGTTGAAGATCTAGAATAAGTGAGCTTTCATTTAAAATATGACTGAAAATTAAGTTCGAACTGGGCATAATGGAAGAAACTATCTGATCAGATATAGTAGAGGACGAATATGTACTTTTAAAAAACTCAGCAAAAAGATCGGCTATTGCCTGATCCTAAATGAAAGCGAGGACGGATAGTGTTAACAAAGTTATAAAACTGTTTTGGGTCCTGCGTGAACTGGACCTGACAACGAGTCAAATAATTTTNTATAACACTGAGCGTTAAGCACGGTAAAGTTAGACCGAGCACTGAGATCAGAGGAAAAATAAGTTTTTGAACCGGTGAGTTTATATTTATTATAAAGTCTAGGTTTAAATTTTGAACCAAGGAGGTTTATTAGAGACCAACGGATAGGTTACCGGAACACATAAGGAAAAAAATGAGTTCATGGCACTGTAAAAAATATCCACGCCGGTTGCCATGTCAGAGCACATGTAAAGATCGGACCAATTGAATTCAGATATTAGAGTGTTTAGCCTCCGATAGTCAGCTTTTCGGAAACAACGGACTTTGGTTATTCTTCTACCAGATGTAGTTTCTAACACTGTCCCAGTAGCGATAGTCACTTCGAAAGTTGGATGGTAAGGATCTTCAGGCTGCGTCATTGAAGGAACTCTGATTAGGTTTACGCCTGCAGGATCGGAAACAAAGCAAAGGATCGGAAACAAAGCAAAGATCAAGTAAGCGGTTTAAAGAATTAAATACGTGGTTAACTTGCGATAGGGATAACTCAAGCAAGCCGTTAATGAAGTCATGCTGTGCCGTAGTCTGAAGGACATTAGACACGACATCATTAGACCAATGAGCCCCCGGTATATTGAAGTCACCCAGAGTCACTAATTGGTCCCTGTCAGAAAGCCTTCTGGAAACTGCCTGAATTGCCGAAAGGTGTTTCCAATAGGTTGGCTCTTCTGAAGATGGAGGAATGTTAGGAATGAAGAGGAATGAGCAGGTTACATAAACAATGGTACCTGTGAAAGATAATTTAACGCAAATAAAATCAATGTCCAAAAAATCATCAGATACAACCTGCTCAGATATAAGGCAAGATTCAACGGCATTTAAAACTCCGCCACCACACTGAGAAAGACGGTCTAATCTGAAAATTGTGTATTTACTCGGGAGCATTTCGGAGCAAAAAATCTACGGTTTCAACCAGGTTTCAGTTAACACAATTACCTGGAATGTGAAAGAAAAACTATCAGAATACAGTTTAGAGAGCTTACTGCTGATTTTCATGAAATTTAAATCGAAATTCTGAAATAATGATTAATGGGTAAATATCAAAATTGATGAAAATATATTGAAAACTGACAAAGTTATATTCTTTTTTCGAAAAATTTACCGATCGTTCCTATAGCAGCTATATGATATAGTCGTCCGATCTGGCCCGTTCCGACATAGGTACGAGTGAGAGTATATAAAAGACTAACTGCAAAGTTTCATTCAGATAGCTTTAAAACTGAGGGACTGACAGACAGACGGACAAACGGACATGGCTAGATCGACTCGGCTGTTGATGCTGATCAAGAATATATATACTTTATAGGGTCGGAGATGTCTCCTTAAATGCGTTGCAAACTTCTGACTGAAACTATAATACCCTGCAATGGTATAACAAGAAATGAAGCTAACTTCGGCTCGCCGAAGTTTATATACCCTTGCAAATTGCACTTTGCGTGCACTACCGCATCGCAAAGCCAGCAATGGAGACTTGGCTGGTCGGCCAAAATATTTTTTTGGCAGTTTTTAATTCCACAGACAATATTTGAGGACATTTTCACAACCCCGTGAACCACTGTGGACACAATCAGATCCGAAAAAAGAACCAGAGAGAGAGAGAGAGAGAGAGAGAGCAAGAGGGTTAGTTTGTGGGCGCAAGAAATCACGAGAGCGAGAGAGCTATGAACCGCTTAGCTGCAGCTAAGAGCTAACGACGCTCAAGCGGGAAAAAAACGGATAAGAAAAAAAAAAGATAAGAAAAACGTCTTAGCACAAACTAAAAATGTTTATTAAAACACTAAATTACACAGAAGAGTGCATGCACGCGCGGTAGCAAAACGGTATATATATTTACTGATGATAGTTCATAAATTTAGAGGAAATCCCGGTGGTTTAACATCAAAATAAACAAAAATTCGGAGCGCAAAACAAAAACACAACCGTTCGCTAAGAAGTGAGAGATCGAATGATCGAATGTTAAACAATGAATGGCCGAATCTCAAATTTGATGAAAATATGTTGAAAAACAGCGAAATTATGTTTTTTTTTTTAATTATTTTCCTGATTATCCTATGGCAGGTATAGGATATAGTTGTCTAATTTTCATGAAATTAAAACTAAAATTCTGAAAGAATATTAAGTGGCCAAATCTCAAATTTGATGAAAATATTTTGAGAAACAGCGAAGTTATGATTTTTTGTATTATTTCCCTGCTGTTCGTATGGCAGCTATAGGATATATTTGTCCGATTGTCATAAAATTTAAATCAAAATTCTGGAATAATATTAAGTGACCAAATCTAATTTGATGAAAATATGTTGAGAAACAGCGAAGTTATAATTTTTTTTCGAAAATTTTGCCGATCGTTCCTATGGCAGATATAGTCGTCCGATCCAGCCCGTTCCGGGCCTCCTTATGTAGGAGTGAGAGCATATAGAAGACTATCTGCAAAGTTTCATTCAGGTAGATTCAAAACTGAGGGACTAGTTTGCGTATAATCGGACAGACGGACATGGCTAGATCGACTCAGCTGTTGATCATGATCAAGAATATATACTTTATAGGGTCGAAAATGTCTCCTTCACTGCGTTGCAAACTTCTGACTGAAATTACCCTGCAAGGGTATAAAAAAAGGAAGATAAGAAAACCGTCTTAGCAAAATTAAAAATGTTTATTTGAACAATAAATTACACAGAAAAGTGCATGTACGCGCGATAGCAAAACGGTATATATTATTACTGATGATACTATTGAATAATTGATAATTGATAATTATTGAATCCCCGGTGGTTTAAAATCAAATAAACACAAAAATTCGGAGCGCAGAACAAAAACACGACCGTTCGCTAAGAAGTGAGATTCTGATGAGGGAAATGCGCTAACCTGTATGATCAACAAAAGCTCTCGTGGTCTCTTCATGGTCTCGTTTATTGAGGATACTCAGCTAATGTCTTCGTTTCTTTCATGGCCTTCGTAGACGGAATCAACTTTCGGCGTTCCTGTCGGTGTGGGAACTACAACATGCGCGGCTTAAACTGGGATGCTGAACAGAGATTACCCTCCTATCATAGTAGACTTCTCCTAATTAACTTACCCTCCTTAGCCAATCGTAGAATTATGCTCGGCATTACTTTTATTTATAACCTTATTCACGGCGACGTGGAAAGTACTGACTTTTTAGGTCAGCTAAATTTCCACGTACCGAGTAGAAATACTAGATCCTATATACCCTTAGTTTTGCGCCATTGTAGAACCTCATTTGAACTGCATGAACCCTTTAGAGTACTGTGTGCAAGTTATAATGATTTGTACTCAATAATTTCACATGTAGATAGTCTTCCTAAACTAAAAACTTTAATTCTAACACACTTAGTACGCATGCAAGCAAACATTCAGGCAGCACGCCAGTAATTTATTTCCTCGTATTCTTTTCTATATTTTCCATCGCGACTACTAATACCTAACCCCAACAAGCACGTGCCTGGTTTCATAAGGGCCACTTGAGTGTACTGACCGTAGTGCATCAACGTCTATAATATAATATCTATAACCGCCTTTATACGATTTTAGGCTAAACGTGGGCCAATATCAGATTTATATTCGGACAATGCTACTACTTTTCATGGAGCTAAACGAGAATTAAATGAAATGCAACGGATCGCAATTGCCCAAAATCAAAATGAAGGGATTTCAAGCTTCTTGTCGACTCACGAAATAAATTGGCATTACATCCCGCCTTCTGCACCCCATTTTGGGGGAATTTGGGACACTGGTGTGCGATCTATAAAGCTGCACCTGAAACGAGTTATTGGCAGCAGTGCATTAACATTCGAGGAATATTCGAATATTCAGATCGAAGGGCTTCTGAATTCTCGTCCTTTGTGCGCATCCACCGATTACAGCCTTAACCCGTGAACCCCTTTTAATTTTCTAACAGGTCAGCCTCTTTCTTCGGTACCGGTACCTGGGTGTAAACATTGACAGATTGCAGCGCTGGACACAATTGCAGGCCAAGGTTCAAGGGTTTTGAAAACGCTTGAACTTAGATTATCTCAGAACACTTCAAGCTCGCACGAAATGGCTTCAAGACGCTAGTTGTCTTAAAGGAGCCAAGTGGCCGTTGGGACGAGTTATAGAGGTTCATCCTGGCCAGGATCAGAGGGTTCGTGTAGCCACAGTTAAAACCGCTAAAGGAATCTACAAGCGCCCCAATACGAAAATTTCTGTGCATCCTTTAAACTGAACCGTCGTTCAGGGGGTGGCGGTATGTTGAGGAATTAATCAATCGTTTAATTGAATATCAATATTATTATACATTAGTTCCATGGACTTGGGTTATACCCCAGTCAAGGCGAAAAGTCTCCGCATAAGCTTTACCTTTCAAATTAAATTATCGGGATATTTGGAGCACACACAAGTCTGTTTACAGATTCGACGAAAAAGAAATAGGCCGAGATCAAAATGGCTGGCGGAACTTTGTGGCAACTGACAGGTGACAGGAGTAACGCTTAGCAATACTATTTGCTAACAGCTAACTATCGATAACTATCTTTACTAGGTGGCAAAGTCATTTTTTTAGTTTTCCTAATTAATCGACGTCTATTGGCGGGTTTTTCAAACTGTCGCTTCAGGCCGTTACACATGGTAGATTATAAACGACAAAATTCTGTGAAAACTATATGCAAACAAAAAAAGATGCTAACATCTAAACGTTCTTATGTACCCTTGCATATTCAAATTGGAACATTAAGAATTAATTCAATGAAAATATATATACATATGTACTAGACTTCAGCATGAATGTACCCAAAACGGTAAACGAAACACTCATTGAAGATGTGGGCTTTTTTTTTTTTTTTTTTTTAATGTGTATATTCTGCTACCTATGTGGCAGCTTAAACAAGTTGTAAATTACAGGGGAAGAAAGAAATTTAGGTATACATGATTATACATTAATTTTATTTTATTTACATTTTAATTATTAAGCTTCAAACACTTATATAAATCTTAAAGGAAGGTCATGTGGGTGGTATTTTTTGAGTCTCCTTTTTCTAGGTCTCCATATGAGCCTCTTCGCTTGGGAGTTAGGATGAGTACCAAGGCGTTCTTGGTACTTTTCTGCCTGTATCCGTATTACATCACCTATCTTTGGGATTTTGAGATCTCTTTCTGTATCTATAGTTCTCATAAGCCAAGGGGCGTTACTAATTGATCTAACAATCTTACTTTGCGCTACTCTAATTTTAATAAGGTTTGACTTAGACGCTATGCCGTAGACTTGTAATGCATATTTCCAGATTGGACTGAGAATAGATTTATAGATTTTTACTTTGTTGGACAGTGAGAGCTTATTTCTTGGTGATAATAGCCAGGACATACTTGCTGCCTTTGAAAGCACAGCCTGCTTGATCATCGTTGTGTGTCTCTGGAAAGTAAGTCCTCTATCCAAGATCACACCAAGGTACTTGTAGTAGGCCTCGTGACGAAGTACAGAGTCAAGCATGGAGATGCCTGGGCAGTTTTTTGGCCTTGTGGAGAATGTGACACAAGCACATTTGCTGCAGTTGATGCCTATGTTCCATTCTGTAGCCCACTTTTCGAAACGTGTCACGTACTCTTGCAGGCCCAAGGTTGCGATATCTATGCTTGGACTTCTGACCATAACAGCAGTGTAGTCGGCGTAAGTTGCGATGAGCATATTATCATCGTCGACTTTGATACAGTCCCAGGAATCTGGCATATCTGATGTATACAGTGAGTATAGCGTCGGACCTAGTACCTAGTACCTGCCTTGGGGTACACCGGCTGAGATTGGGCGTTTTGACGACTTTTCTCCATCGACAACCACACTGAATTTTCTTTCAGATAAAAAGCTCTGAATGAGGAGAAAGAGTTGAGGAGTTAGTAGGTTCTTTAACTTGCTTAAGAGACCGTCGTGCCATACCCTATCAAATGCTTGTTGAATGTCCATGAATACAGCGTCTGAGTACATTTTGTTTTCCATGGCTTCTAAAGCGAAATTGACTACGCGATGTAGCTGTTCAGGTGTGCCATGACTTTTTCGAAATCCAAACTGCCACTTTGGAATATCTGTGTTTACTCTCTCTTGTCCAAGGATCCGATCCAGTATAACCCTTTCCATCAGTTTTCCCAATGCAGGTAATGACTCAGCATTAGGCAGAATTGCCGTGATAGGCAGAATTTTCAGCGTTTTGTTATCTAACAGGTCCTCTCCTGGTGCCTTTTTATTTTTGAGCTTTCCGATTTGTGACTTGACTTCTTTCAGGGTTACTGGCTTACAGGGAAGAGCCATTTGAAAAGGTCTGTCCAGTTGCACTTCTACAAGCATTCGATTTTCCATCGGAGTTAGGTCTAGCGGTTAAAGTCTGTTCTCTAGATTATCAGCAAAGATATCCGCCTTCTGCTGACTTGACCCACACCAACCACCAGCGGGATTTCTGAGAGGAGCCTTTGGGATGACTTGTCTCTTGAATCGGCTTGTGAGCTTCCACAAGGAGTAGTTTGTCGATGCATCTGGGCTCGCATTCTCTAACATCTGGTCTATATGGTCTTGCTTGTTCTTTGTCAAGACTTTGCTTAGCCGATTTGACAGTCTTTTATAAATCTTGTAGACGCGAATATCTCCTGTCCTTGTGTATTCTCGACGGACTCTTCTTTTAAGCTGTATGAGAACTAGAGCATTTTGTGGGAGTATATTGCTTCTATTTTGGTTCGGAAGGTGTCTTTGGTTCGGGCTAGCAGCTGTCGCAGCAGTGTATATATTTTCCATGAAGGCTGCTACTGCAGTTTCAAGATCATCTCGATGGTTGATGACAGCGTTGAGGTTAATGCTTCTGTCCAGGGATTCCTTAAACTTTTTAACAGAGTAGCCGGGCGGTAGTATTGATTTCCTTTTGGCCTTGCATTGCGGTATTTGACTTAGCGTTGCGACAATTGCCAAATGGTCCGAGGATAGCTCGTATTTGGTTTCGATCGAAAGTTTGTTGAGTGGAACCCCATTTACGATGAAAAAGTCCAGAGCTGTCGGTGTGAGCCTGGTATAGAGGAGTAAAAGGTAGGTTCCCCAGTAGCTAGAACTTGACTTGAGCTTGAAACTATGGCTTCTTGAAGACCACCATTGCTGCTTGGCAAGGCTCGCTGGGAGGAAGATACAAGGAAGCTATTCTAAGTACACCTCCATTTTTTATAATATCAATGCAAGCTAGCTGTAAGTCTGTTCACGATGTGGGCTCACTCTGCGTGTGGATAAGGCTGGTATTGATAAGGATAGCAGAGCCGCCTTTGGCGGTGTTGCTAGGGTGATAAGCAAAGTATTGGTCATAACCAGGAAGGTACAAATTTAGACCGGAACGCATGTGTGTCTCGGTAATGAGCATTATGTCTATAGAGTTATCAATAAGGAAAAGACGAAGTTCTTCACTATTTTGAACTATACCTCTTGCATTCCATAATCCGATTTTTATTGTTGAGACTGTCATTTTCTAGAAATTAGAACCTAAACTAGATCGCGAAAAGCCTTGTTCGACTCAATCGTTTCCATGACTAGCTTAAAGAGTTGATCCAGCCTAGAGTTAATATCGAAGATTGCCTTCTCCAAAGTAGACAAATTCCTATTGGGGTTGCGGTCGCCTCCAGGTATATGTGCGGCAGACTGCGTAGCTGCAGCGCTGGTACTATTTAGAAGGTTATTCCCTGCTATGTCTGCATAAGAGACTCCATCTCTGGTGGCTGACATGGAAATTTGTTGACCGTGTCGGCTTTCGTTGGTCCTGCTGTTCGTTGAGTTGCTTAGCCTTATTCCAGATTTTAGTTTCCTGCTTAGTTCCATCCTGACTTTGCAGCCTTTAAAACCTGCAGGGTGATTTTCTCCGCAGTTTGCACACATACATTGGTTGTTAAGAATTGACTCGCACGATTTGGAGTTAGTAGGATGATCTCTGGCACAATTCCCACGCACAGGCTTTATGAAGCAACAATTTTGAGTGTGTCCAAAATTTTGGCATTTTTAACATTGGACGAGGTCCTTATTTCGAGTAGCCTTTTCCACAGTAACTCTGTGCCTACCAATTTGCTCAATTTTAAGCGACTCGGCGACATTCGAAGTCATCTTAAGATTGACATAGAAAAGATTTTGTCTATCATCAACATTAACGTCGGCCGTAGTGCCGCGCGTGCCAGGCTTTCTTGGACAGTAAATATTCACTACGTTGAAACCTTTGTCCGTGAAGCAACGTTCTACTTCCTCTTTTGGAACTGTGGAATGCATGTTCCTTAGCACCAGCTTAAATGGTTTGTCCTCTCGGAGTTGATGATGCCAAAACTCGCAATTTAAGGCAGTCAGGCTACCTACCACCTTGCGGAATGACTCTGCACTGTCATTGTATATGCGAGAAACTCCGAATTTGGATGTACGAATCTCATAACTATTTGCAGCAATAATTTCGTCAAGGGTTCGTTCCAGGATGTCAGTGACCTTTGGAACACAAATGGGTGGAGGTTTTTGGCTTGAAATTTGTGCTTGGCTTGGCGGTGGATCAGTCATCTCCTCATTTGTCTATATCACCTCAATTGGGTTCGTTTCCTCAGCAAAAGGTGCGAAGCGGTTGTTGCGAAGTCCATTGGAGGTCGAAGCTTGATTTAAATTGCCAATTTTGGCAATGTTTACATTTGCCTTAGTCTTCTTTATGTCGTCTCTTTCTTTACCGCTGCTTGGAGGGTTTCGTTTCCTGCTACGAGTAGAACTTTGTGCTTGGAACGAGCACCCCATAGCGGGCGAGATGGGGAGATTGTTAGCTCCCAAAGACAGAGACGTTCCTGCTGTAGAAACTGGGCTGGTATATGAGGAAGCTGCGACGGTGTAAGTGGTGGTGCCAGAACTGGCACTCGTAGCTGCAACGGTGTTAGTTACGGGTGTTGCTGAGCTAGTCTTAACAGCATCTGCATTTCGTTGACGAAGGGTGTCCAATTGCCGTTGAGCCAAGTCTTTTGCAAGCTTGGCTCGAAGTTCCGCTGGAGATTGGCCAGCGATTTCCTTCATCTTCTCAAATCCGGGCAGCTCGTTTGGGAGCGGCGGATAAGAAGGTGAGTTGCCATCCATTTATAAATTAACTATAGTTTTCGATTACGAAAATTATAGAAATCAAATTCAAAATCTTCAAAAGCCTTTACTTCTTATCCCTCGCTGGGCAGTGGAAGCGCAAGCGAGAGAAAAGACCGAGCCCAATGGGCGAAGTCGTAAACAACGCTTACACTATGCTCGCGTGGTAAATAAGTCGGACTCGGTAAAGACCCCGGCGGTACGGAGTCTAAAAATAGATTACGCGCAGATAAGCACAACAGAAGAAGTTGAGGATCACTCTATGGTTGCTAATTAGGAGTTTAACACGACCGTACGAGACAAGTGCACAAACTCGACTGATAGATGTGGGTTCACTGATTTACCTGTACCGCATTAATGAGCGTATGTAAGTAGGCTAAAATTGCCTGCATTTTACAGCTTTAAATGAGTACAGCAGAGATTTTTCACGAGTGTTGCGTAAATTTTAGACGGGTTTTGGCACCTGGAAGGTGGAGGACTACAATCTGAACAAACCAATAGGAAAAAAAAATATTTTTTACTTAATTTCTTTTTAAAAATTAAAATTTTCATTATCGTTAAAAATTAATTTTAATATTATGAAAGGTGGTTCTTTAACCTTTCCAATAAAATTAAATGTACAATTATTCGGAAAAAAATTTTTTTCGGGGGGAAAAAATACGTGTCTGTTATTTTGGTTGAAACAAACGATATAAAAATTTTCATGCAAATCAAAAAATAGCATGAAAATTCTTGTTCGATTTCCCATGGAATGACCCATATACATATTTGCTTAAAAAATCAAATGGCCGGGCTTGTTGGATCTATTTTGGTTAGAGATTGCAGCAAATGTGGTTTTTTGACATTTCCGTTTTTTTTTAATGTCATTGACAACTTTACAGGCCTATTGTCGCGTTCTACTTGCTTACATATGTATTCGCAAAATTAATAAATTACATTGAACAAAACATTTACAAAATTTTTTTTACTGAATTTTTTTTTTTGCCAACTTTCCCAAGTCCACCTTTAGGCGGTCTAAGAATATAGTCCTATAAAACTTTCATTTTAAGGCATTAGGAAACCAAAATTAAAATTAATTTGTAAAAAAAAAATTGGACACTAGAGGGTTAAGTGAGAACAATAAAGTAGTTGATGAGTGCAGTATATTAATGAACACTAAAGTACTGTACAGTTATATGAAACTAGAAATAAACACATTCATGCAGATGTCTAACCCATTAGATAAAGAAGCGGACTTGAAGATGCATCCCAAAAATGTCAGAGACAAAGAATCGAAATTGCCGCATTAGGTTTGGTAAATGCTCAAAAACTAATACTAAAACGAAGGACAATCGGAAATATGGCGTTCCTAGTAAAAGGGTCGAAATAGTCTCACTAGTAGACACTGAAACATACAGTGAGCGGGAAAATAGCGGATTTACCGCAATATGTTTGCCAAACAGTGGTGTCATTTTTTTCTGAGCAAAAAAAGCTGGATCAACGAAAAAAAAAAGCTAAAAAAAGCGGAATACCAGAGAAAAAAAGTTAGGAAAAAAACTGATTTTTATAAGGCAATGTACTGCATGTTATTCACTAATAAACCCTCAGTTCCACTTAACATAAAATATATGGGTAATTCTCTAACGGATATCATTACAAAGAAAACAAAAAAAAAAAACAATAATGTACAAAAATTAAGATCTATATTATATTTAAGATGTCGTCAATATTATCATCATCATCAGTTGGATAAAATTTCTTGTCTTCAATTGTAGATAGGCAGCTGGGTGGTACATTATAGTTAAAACAGCACATATTGTGTCGACGCAGCCCGTACCTAAAATTTTAAGTAAATTAATTTATAATTTGAAGGTACAAATAAATTAAAATATGGACCTTATACTCAGTATAGCATTTAACGTTTCAACGCTCATGCTATTTCGAATTTTCGTTTTTATTAAATTGACTTGGCTGAACACCCGCTCGACGTCGGCATTCGACCAAGGCAGGGACTGCATTTGCAGAGCAACTGAAGCCAATTCCTGAAAACGGCAGTTTCCGCCAGAATCCCGATATTTAAGAACTTCAGCCCAGAACTTAACAGTATCATCGACATTTTCCCACTCTACCAGGGTTAAGTCGTTGTACAGTCGTTCAATTTTATCTATATTAGGAGTACGAAAATACTCAAGGATTGGAGAGATTTGTTTCTTTTTGATTTTTAAAATATTTTCAACAGAGAATGCATCAATCTGTTTTAATATGTTAAAATTGAAATAAAATTTGAATAAAAGTAAACTAAAAAAAAAAGCTGCGTAAATTTGCTCAAAAAGCCAGAATTCCCGCTGCCCGCTGTTTTCATATTTTTCCCGCAATCACGCTTCAAAAAAACCCAGATCTGACGGGAAAAAAGCGGAAATGACACCACTGTTGCCAAAATATCGAAACCTGACCATAAAACGGACGCGAAAACGGCCAAGCACTGGGACCCGTGCCCGTACCGCAAATGTCCCGCTAACAAACACTGGAACGCACATAAAAATTCGGTAAGAACAGCTTTTGGTGAGAGAGAGGGATTACGATATTTTTCTTAACAGGACTTATTTTGATGCCTTACTGGTTCACCAAAATATTCTTTGTAACATTCATTCACAAATGGTATCAGCTTTCGTTGCTAAAACTTCACAGTGCGCCTTCCGCACACCTAACAAAATAAATTAGGATCATCAACACAATTTTTTAACATTTTTAGAGGAACGATTGCAAACGATATTGAAGGACAAAGTTGGCCAACTCAGTTTTGTAAAGCTCGAGAAAACACATATGGGTCATTCCATAGGAAATCGAACAAGAATTTTAATGCGATTTTTTGATTTGCATGAAAATTTTTATATCGTTTGTTTAAACCAAAAAAACAAACATGTATCTTTTTTTTCCACGAAAAAATTTTCTTCTCCAAGTAATTGTCCATTGAATGTTTGCAACGAATGACAAAATGCCTTCAGTTAATATTTAATAACTTTCGTTGTGTTTGTTATAAAATAACAATTAATATTGCATTGGAAAGGTTAAAGAACCACCTTTCATAATATTCAATCACTTCTTAACGATGATGAACATTTTAATTGTTATACACAAATTAAGTGAAAAATATTTTTTTTAACAAAAAACACCAGGTTTAAAATTAAAAAAAAAATATTTTATTGTTCTTCGCTCAATTTTACACTACATATATATTTTTTTAGGATGGTATGTTTAATGTTTATGCACAGACACGTGCAAAAGTTTTTTGACAACCTGGACAAAATTCGCGAAATGGACATGCAAGTGATGGACGATCTAGTGACAATTTTACTACTTTACAGTTTGCCTGACGAATATGAAAAAGTTAGAGTGGCCATTAAAACGCAGGACGAATTACCTGATCCGGAAGTACTAAAGACAAAAATGATCGAAGAATATGAAGCGCGAAAGAGAAACAATGCTGATCCGGTAAATAACGCCATGTTTACCCGGAAAAACTTTAAATTCGCCGCAAATGCGAACAAACGTTTCAAATTCAAGGGTTTCAATAGCGGTAAAATCGGGCATAAGGCCAACGAATGTAAAAACGAAAACAAAACAGAACGTGAAACAAACGGCGAACCCAAAAGCAACAGGCGGTCGCAATGCAAGTGTTCGCAGAGATCGGGACACTGGTGTCTCGATTTAGGTGCCACATCGCATATGTGCTCTCAAAGAGAAAAATTCGAAAATTTGAAAAGTGAATCGCAGAATTTGAAATTGGCAAACGATGAATCAGCCCCAATTGTCGGCAGTGGAAGTGTACTCCCAGAAACTTCGATCGTGACGGCAAGCTTAGGTGAAATTTGATGTCAGTGTCAAAAATCACAGATCACGGCTTTGAAGTTACCTTACGACGCGACGTTGCAGTTATAGTTGAATCGAAAACGGGAAAAAAGTTCGCAACTGCATCTCGGAAGTCAAATCTATACTTCATAAATCAAGGACGCGAAAAATGCAACGTAGCACAAAACGTAAACAAACATTGCAGTGATCTACAGAAGTGGCATGAAATGACGAATTTGACTTGAAAAATATGATTCGAAATGAGAAAGTGATCGGCATAAAACTAAACCTAAACGAAAAGATGAAAAATTGTGAAATTTGCATTCAGGGGAAGCAATCAAAGAATCCGTTTACAAAGTCAGTATCAAAATCAACGGAAGTTCTAGAGCTAGTGCATTGGCCCGTTTGCGGGCCAATGAGGGTCAAGTCACACGGAAATTCCAGATATTTTCTTACCTTCATAGACGACAAAACCAAGTGGTGCGAAATATACTTTCTACAAAGTGATGTATCTTTATAGGGTACGAGCAGCAAACAAAGGGATATCGGCTTTGGTGTCCAGCTGAAGGAAAGACCTACAAAAGCCGAGATGTAAGGTTCCTTGAACAATTTAAAGAGAACCAATATGAGGAGTTCGTCAACACGGATGTCAGGGAAAGCCATGAGATTCTAATCGATCTTTTGAAAGATAATCCGGCAAAGCAAGCAGAAATCCATGTAAAATTGGCCGGATGTAGCATAGGCCGGAAACTCCAGTGGCCAGTAGCCATCCGCAAGTGGCGGTCTCAACACCGAAGAGAGGACGTGGGCGACCTAGAAAGCCGGAACAGGACATTCCTGAGGATGTCATAGAAGAAGACAACGCATTTCTCAATGAGCATGATGAGTATGATCCAAAAGATGCAACCGAGGCTCTCTCTTGGCCTGACTGTGAGGAATGGAAGGCAACAATGCTACATAAATACCACGCTCTGGACAAGAACGATACATGGACCTTAGTGGATCGACCAGAAAACGCAAAAATGTGCACCATAAATAAAAACGAAATCCTAGTCATTGTGTTGATATACGTGGACTACTTGATGGTGGCATCGAACGATGAAAGGGCACTCATTGCATTAAAGGCGGAACTGGCAGGGTTGTTCGACATGAAGGACATGGCATTACTCAAGTACTGTCTTGGAAAAGCCAGAATCAAAATACACCAGCGATGTTATGCAAATGAGGTCATCAAATGGTTTGGCATGGAAAAGGCAAACACAGTATCAACACCCCTGGCTGCGAATGAGAAGTTATCCAAAGACATATCTCCAATTGCTGAGAAAAGAACACCTGAAACGAGAGATCTACCGTACCAATTCCTTATAGGTTCCTTGTTGTATCTTGTCGTTTGCACCAGACCAGATTTGGCTCATGCAGTAAGTTTACTAAGCCAATTTAACAGTAACTTTAATCAACCGCACTGCACAGCAGCAAGAGAGTTCTTCGTTATCTAAAATTACATTATTTTCAATTACCTTACATTCAAGAAGACGGGCAAGAACCTTTTCGGTTATGCGGATGCCGATTGATGACAGACGATCATACACGGGATTTGCATTTATGTTTGCAAATGCAGCAGTAGGTTGGGAGTCCAGAAAACAGAGCTCAGTGGCACTCTCGACAACCCAAGTCGAATATATGGCAATATCTGATGCTGCGAACGAGGCCGTCAATCTAAAGTTGTTCCTGAAGGAAACTTTAGGTACCCAAGATGTTGTCGTGATCTTTAACGATAACCAAGACGCCGGTGATCTAACCCGAATTCCAGTATTCCACAACCGTACGAAGCATGTGGATATTCGTCATCATTTCATAAGGAAGCTGCTTGAAAATAACGAAGTCGTCGTAAGATACATCCCAACTGACAAGATGCGTGGTGATGTATTGACAAAAGGCCTGTGTGCCACAAAACATAATGAATGTATAACGGCTTTGGGTATGACAAAGTAAAATAAGTAAAGAAAACAAAAATAAGAGAATGTTCAACATAAATTTGAGGGGAAGTGTTGAAAATATACCAAATGTATGTATATATATATCGATAGAAAAAAAGTACTCATCCCTAAGATGTATCGATACTCTCTCGTCTCTAAGTCTCTGCCGCAAGCGCGTGTGTCGCGCGCCAATACTCAATAAAATCTCTTTATATTATTATTCTTAAAACTCGATCCCTCGTTTCATTTACATCCATTTCAACTTTGGTATACGCGTGGTTTCTCTTATTAGCGTTTTATTGGTACTTTGAATGCGATTTCCTCAAATTTGGTACGTGATGGAAACTTTCGGGTTTCGAAATAGCAATATACAGTCCGAGATAGAGTTGGGCGCGTGTCGTGTTAATTCTCGTGTCACATCGTGACACGACTCAACACGCGTGTTCGTGTTGCACGCAATCAAATTTCGCGTGTTCGTGCGTGCTCGTGCTGCGCACTCCAACACGACAACACGAAACAACACGACAACACGAAGCAAAAAATTTGATTTTTTTTGCCTTATTGGCAATATTGCTCGACTGCACTATTTTTTAGTATATTTCCTCAGCAAGAATTGGCCACACTGTAGACCACATACGATCACATTGTTTCTTTGAGCTGGATGCTAGAAAGATAAAAATGGAGAGGCGCATTCAAATTCAAGAAGCGATTGCCAAAGGGGACGAAAAATACAAATTAATTAACAATTCGAAAGCCAAAAGTCTTATTTGGCAGACGTTTAATTTAATTGAATGCTGTGGTGAGATCCTAAACTTTGTGTGCTGCAAAAAGTGCAAAGTTGTATTCGCATACACGCCGAAGACCGGAACCGGCGTATTAAATCGTCACAAATGTGCCGTTCAAGCGGACGCACGCCAACCTACTTTGCCGTCTT
>VNJQ01007511.1:0-14949 GCA_008042515.1 Drosophila truncata
CACTTTGCTGTGTTTCTTGATCTGATCACGATGCCAAAAATTTACAAGCAGAAATTTCGGGATGCCTGGCTCCATGATGACCAATTTAAAAAAAAATCAGTTCCATCTCTAAAATTACTGAAATGTGTATGCCATTCCATTCAGCTAGCTGTAACCAAAACTTGTAAAGAAGTTTTGCCGGAAAGCCTAGAATATCTTGTAAATGAGACTTACTCGAGGTTTTCAAAAAGTTGTGGGAGTCAGGCCCAAGTTGGCAGGTCTTTAAATGAATGCTTGATTTATTTGGTAACAAACCAGTTAAGCGAATATTCATTCTAGCCGATATCTCGCTAATTTATCGCAAATGCCATAAATACCATAAAATTTCACCAAATGCGCTATGATATCCTTTGGTCACTTTGTTTTGCCGATTTCCGGTCTCTTTCTTCTGGAAGCCGACCGTGTGCAGTCAACTTTTGCTAAAGCTAATATTTAAAGCCACGAGCATCGGTGTGTTATTACCATAATTGTTTGCAGTGACCACTGCTAGTTACTAAATAAGTTGTGCTTGTACCTCTGCTGGTAAGAATTTCCAAACGCGATCAATCGCAAGTGCATAATTGAGGATTTTCCAAAATAGCGTGCTGTTCGCCCAAATGTTTCAACTGGGAGATCTTGTCGACTGCACAGCCAAGGCTGCTGGCAGTAATCTTGCCGTCAACCCGATCACGAGAATTTGTGCTGCGAGAACATTTACTTCGTGCACAGCCGGAGCGGTCGCCACGTGCAGCGGGAAGCCCCGCTTTCCTGTTCTCTTCGCTGCGAATTGACAGCGATCGCCAAAACATCACTTTCTCAGCGGAGCACCCCTTACGAGTCACGTGTTTTTAGCGGAGCACCCCACACATACGTGTCTTCTTCTTCTTCGCATCGCACACTTCAGCCCTTTTGTTACGCACTCGTTGGTTCGTGTGTATTCATGTGATCAGCAGTCATCTCTTTCTGACGCGAAGCTGACAATCTGCTGCATACATTGCCGCGCCCGTTGCATGGAGCAACTTCCGGAGTATCATTAAATTAAATTTGTTTGATTCTCAATTTGATTAAGCCATTTACTTATAAATATTTTCGATCCTAATTTAGCTTATTTTGTGTGGAGAACCTGATTATATATATATATATTTGTGATTTTCTCCAAGTTAAATAAACGACAGCTACATCTCATCAGTCATCAGGCCTGCTGACGTCGAGGGATTTTGCGTAAGTACGGCATAGCCGTCAAAAACAACACATATGTAAGCCATATATATATATATAAATAAGCATTAGAACCGGAAATCCCACAAAGTTGTGCTAGATAATTTTGATTTATTGATACAATTTAATTAAAGGATAAATTAAAGCTTAATCTTGAATGAGTTAATTTGGCACAGTAAAGAAAAACAAACAATGTAACGTAAATTCTAAATAGTTGCATAATTTGAATTAGTTAACTTTTTCTATCGTCAGTTGTAAGAACAAAACTAAAGCATAAGAAGTCTCTTAACGTAAATTGCATATTTCTTTAGGTTAAGAATTAGATTTAGGAAATGTATCGAACTATCGTTATCGTATATTATATGGAGGTAAAAATGGAGTAGATGACTCTTTGTTGGGCACTTGAAATGTGAAGCAATGGTTGTATTTGGGTGAAGTCTGGGTTTCTGGATTTCATAGGTAGGGAGGGTAATGATCGAGGCCAATAACATCTGGTCCTCATCTTCAATAGGTACATAGCTCCGTCCGCTTCCTTAACCGATTGGTTCTCCTATTTACCGATATCGTCTCTGTCTACAATTATTAATTTTGTGACACATTTGTTTACCTTAACACCAAACCCACGCCCATTTTCCCTGAGCCTGCCGGTCAAGAGTAGACAGAGGGTGTTGAGGTGGACAACGCTCGACGAGTGTGTTCGTTACAAAGTTCCGGTCGACAACTGCAGTATAGAAATATTTATTTGAATGATGGACAGGTATACATACAATTATGTGTATTAACAAAAATTAAACCAAATTGTGATTATCTATTATTAATGTATTAACAATTTATATATACAGCTGACTACGAGTTGTTGTGAGTGTGTAAATGTTGTATGTTGGTTTTCTAAAATTTTATAAGTTTGAACTAATTAGTTTTTCATTTATTAAATTAGAATCCTTTAAAAATACCAAGAGTTAGTGACACAAGGTGGCTGTCGATAGAAAGTGCTGTGTCTCGAATCAAAGATCAGTGGACGGAGCTGCAACTCCATTTCGAATTGGTAGCAACTGCAGAAAAATGTCTGAAGGCGCGCAATCTGAAGGAACTGTACAAACAGGAAATACACTATCTTTATTTGTCGTTTTTAAAGCCCATTTTACAAGATATGCAAACTTTGAATAATCACTTTCAAAGTCGGGATGGAAATCCATTAAAAGCAAAAATTATACCACCCGGTTATAAAATTGATATTTTAAAAGACGATTTGGAAAACGCAGCAGTGTCAACTTTACATCTTGGGTATGAGTTGGAAAAAAAAATGCAAGAGCCCAAATTTAAAACTCATGAAAATGAAGTCAGAAAAACATGTATGGAATTCGTAAAGGAATTAATTGTCCAACTCCGTAAAAGGTAATATTGTAAACAGAAACATATGTACATATAATATACATATCTATAAGTATTTTTTTTTAGATTGCCAGAAAATATGGAGATTATGGAGCGGGTTAACCTACCCTCCGTGAAAAACATGTTGACTCCTTACAAAAGTAAGGACATTATAGACGTACTAGAGTATTTTGATTGCCAGAACATTGATAAAATGAAAATTCAAATGGACAAAATACATTTAATAAAGTGGGAATTTATTGAGGACACCACCAAATTTTGGGCGGAAGTCCTAAAGTATAAAGACTCTGGAAACTTCTGTCTCTGCCGTGGTCTAATGCAGAAATTGAACGGATATTTTCCCAAATGAATTTAATAAAAAATAAATTACGTAGCTTAATGAACTTAAATACTTTAAATGCGATATTACATATAAGGTAAGATTTAAATTTGAAAAATTATTTTTGAAATATACAAATATAATCAATTTTCCATATTTTAACAGATATGGACTAGATAGAAACGACAAATGCTGTTATAATTACGCCGTACCACACAAATATTTGTTGCAAATCACTGGAAATGAAAAATACTCCGATTTAAGCGAGGCGGACGATTTAGATAGCATAATAAATATTTTGTAAATGTAATGTAACTAGATTAAGATGACATTATATCTTTAAATTTAATTTGTTATGTTAAATATAAAACCATGTTAAAAACAAACTTTTTTCGACTTAGCAATTTTGCTAGCAATTTCGGCAATATTTTTCGCAATTTTAAGCAAGTTTTTTTCTCAAATATAGCAATTTGTGCTTTGGAAAACCTGGCAGCCCTGGCGGATACCTGTACAAGCATCAGAGAGCGGAGATGAGACGGAGAGCGAGGCGCTCTCTTACGAGTAGGCTCGTATGCAGAGAGAGAGAGAGAGAGTTAGTGGATTAATGGACGCCGACTCGGTCGGACCAATAAAGAGTGGTACACCTGTACCAAAGTACTTAAATATTGTTGTTTATTTAATCACGGACTTACAGCGTTATCACACTGGCGACGAGTAAAAATCACGAATATTAATAATTTACACAGTGCATTGAGAAGTTGAAGAAAACAGCGAAACAATAGAATTTAAGCAAAAAGAGAAGAACGGAAAAAGATCCGTAGCACTTGCGAGACACACGCCAACACTTGTGCCTGTAAACATATACATACAGGGGCATTTATATGAGTATATAAAATTGAAAAGAATATTCCAAAAGGAAATAGAATAGTGGAAAATAAATGCGTTAATTGCGCAGAAGGGTTACAGTGTCAGCCGATTAAATTGCGGCTACTGTATAACCAAAGTCTATTTTAAAGGAAATAGAAGAGAGAAATAAAAGATATAATTTCGCAGAGGGACAATTCGTCCGTGTGAGCAGCGTGAGCCGACTAAATTGCGGCTGCTGCATAATAATAAAAAAAATGGGAAAAGAAATAGAAGAGCGAAATAAAGGTTAAGCTAAAACAAGAAAGGAAGCTAACTTCGGCTCGCCGAAGTTTAAATACCCTTGCAGATTGCAATTGAACTATAAAATTAAAATCGAAATTGTGAAATAATAATAAGAGGCCAAATCCCAAATTTGATTAAAACATTTTGAGAAATAGCGAAACTGTGAATTTTTTATTATTACCCTGATTGTTCCTATGGCAGCTAAAGAATATAGTCGTGTGATTTTCATGAAATTAAAACTATAATTCTGGAATAGTATTAAGTGGCCAAATCTCAAATTTTATAAAAATATGTTAAGAAGCTGCGGAGCTATGATTTTTGTTTTATTTTCCTGATTGCTCCTATGACAGCTATAGGACATAGTCGTCCGATTTTCATGAAATTAAAAACGAAATTTGATAATAATAATTAATGGCCAAATATCAAATTTGGTGGAATTGTGTTGAAAACTGACAAAGTTATAATTTTTTTTTGAAAATTTTACCGATCGTTCCTATGGCAGCTATATGATATAGTCGTCCGATGCGGCCCGTTCCGACATATGTACAAGTAAGAGAATATAAAAGACTAACTGCAAAGTTTCATTCAGATAGCTTTAAAACTGAGGGACTAGTTTGCGCAGAAACAGACAGACAGACGGAGAGACGGACATGGCTAGATCGACTCGGCTGTTGATGCTGATCAAGAATATATATACTTTATAGGGTCGGAGATGTCTCCTTCACTGCGTTTCAAACTTCTGACTGAAATTATAATACCTTGCAAGGGTATAAAAAGGGTTAACCTAAAAAAATGACACTCGTTTTTTAGAGAATGAAAGTTATTTAAAGACCGAATGAAATAAAATTGACCAAGAATCATTCGGACTCTAAAGCTATTATTGTTTTGTTTTACTTTCACTTCATTTCAATTGAATATAATCATAACTGATCTTAAGCCATTTCTGGATAAAGCGCTATGGCGGACGAAGTGGGAGGCGTGGTTGCGCTCATTTAAGATATACATATGTAGACGCGCAGGAAATCACCTCAGTCTACAAGAAGAGGAACAAACTCCTGCATAACTCGGAACTCAGCTTCAAGCCATAGTGTACAACATTCTAGGAGCCTTAATTCCGTTTGACGAGGAGGAAAAGAACGATGTATTCATACCCCTCATCACCAAGCTGAACGAATATTTTTCGCCACAGGGCACAGTGGCCGATTTGGCTATTCTAGCGTCAGATTAAGCAAATTTTCAACTGTTAAAAATTCATAAAAATTATGTTTCCTACTGATAGTCAAATAATTAAATATCGGTAAAGAAATATCAAAACCTATAAACTTGATCAACTATATCAGCTGTTAGCTCTTAAAGCTAACATATGGTACTACACAATTTCAGGTCTTTACAGTCAATATGATCATTGACTAAGGCTCAAAATACAATCTGATAAGATTGGTAGAAACTTTATGGAACAAAAGATGATCAGGCGATTGCCGATCTTTTTGCTCGGTTTTTTCAAACAACTTACTCAGACATAAATCAGACATTTTCTTACAACATGACCAAGATTGTTTACCTTATCCTTAGAAACCTCGCACTTTCCCCTTATTTGGAAGGAATCATTTGTTATTCCTCTCCACAAAAAAGGTAACAAATCGGTGGCCAACTACTATAGAGGAATCTCTAAGTTATCGGCCATCCCTAAACTTTTTGAAAATATTATTACTCCACATTTGCAGCACCTTTGTAGATCATTAATTTCTCCATGTCAGCATGGATTTATTAAGCGAAAATCAAACACTACGAACCTTTTGGAGCTCACTTCCTTCATTATAAGGGGCCTCCATAATAACGTTCAAACAGAAGTAATTTATACTGACTTCAGCAAAGCATTTGAATCTGTTAATCATTCTCTTCTTCTTAGGAAACTGGATTTAATGGGATTTTCTATTGATCTTCTTAGGTGGATATCCACTTATCTGACTGGCAGGATGCAAAAAGTCCTTTTTAAAAACTTATCTAATGTTCTCAGGGTCACCTTCGGTGTCCCGCAAGGGAGCCACTTGGGTCCCTTATTGTTTACATTATTTATTAACGATCTGCCCGAAGTTCTAACTAACTCTAGAGTACTTATGTACGCGGATGATGTTAAGCTTTGTGTGCAATATAAGGATGTCGCTTGCCAGTCTGATTTACAAACAGATCTTGATAACTTCCAAACTTGGTGCAGTGTAAACTTACTAATCTTAAATGGCTTTAAATGTAAGCTTATGGCATTCTCTCGTGTCGTACCCAAGCTTGCAACTTACACGCTTAATTGCTGCTTTTTAGAAAGAATTAACTCAGTTGATGACTTGGGCATTCGCCTGGATCCCAAACTTGACTTTATCGATCATATTTCGTGTATGGTAAATAAAGCCAGGAGTATGTTGGGAATTATTATGCGGTGGTCGAAAGAATTCGATGACCCATACGTCACTTAAACTTTATTGATTTCATTAGTTCGTCCTATCTTAGAATATGGATCGTGTGTTTGGAGACCTCAGTATGGGGTCCACAGTAAATGCATTAAATCGGTTCAAGATAATTTTTAGCTTTTCGCTTTACGGGGCTTAAACTGGGATGCTGAACAGAGTTTACCCTCCTATCATAGTAGACTTCTTCTTATTAACTTACCCTAACTAGCCAATCGTAGAATTATTACTTTTATCTATAACCTTAATCACGGCGACGTGGAAAGTACTATCTTGTTAGGTCAGCTCAATTTCCATGTACCGAGTATAAAGACTAGATCCTATATACCCTAAGTTTTGCGCCATTGTAGAACCTCTTTTGAACTGCATGAACCCTTTAGAGTACTATGTGTAAGGTATAATGATTTGTACTCAATAATTTTAGATGTAGATAGTCTCCCTAAACTAAAAACTTTAATCCTAATACACTTAGTACGCATGCAAGCAAACATTCAGACAGCACGCCGGTAGTTTATTTCCTCGTATTCTTTTCTATATTTCCCATCGCGACTTCTAATACCTAACTCCAACAGGCACGTGCCTGGTTTCACAAGGGCCACTTGAGTGTACTGACCGTAGTGCATCAACGTCTATATAATAATAAATTTGTTACAAATAATTTGAGAAATTTAAAGGTCTATCTAAACTCTGAATCATACCTGTACGACGATTTAAATGTAGACTTTTCAAATTATCGATTTGCTCACCTTTATGAAATGTATTCCAAATTTCAAGCTAGCTTCTACAATCGAAGGGGATGCCCATTGCAAGGACCTAATAACTTCAAATATTTAGCCCCTATTGTCGTGATAGATTTATCATATCAAAACGAAACGGTAAAATCACGTCCCATTGATGTTAGGATTTCAACTGAACTTAGTGAACCCCCTAGTGAAACTTTTGAAGTATATTGCTTACTGATTCATGATCGTTTAGTTGAATATAACCCGTTGAATGGATTCGTTCAGCGGATTGTCTAATAATCAACAATGAGGGAAGATACTGCTGCAATTGAAATTCAAGGATTTATTGGGAATAACAATAAATTTATTCTAAAAGAAATTGGAGTGGTATTTAAAAAAGATACCAAACAGGATTCACATTTTATTATACACTCCCCTTATGATTTCACTGAATTGAATAAAAAATCGAGAAAAACGGCTGCCTGGCTAACAAAACAACATCATAAAATTTATTGGAACGATGGCATAACCTTTTTCAAAGAAGCACAAATGTATCTAAGAGAAATAATAAGGAATAAGGAAATAATTTGTTAAGGTCATGAAAAAAGATTTTTTTTCAAACAATTTTTTAAAATTAAAGATTTATTGAACACTGAGGAAATCGGATGCCCTCCTCTTAAAACATTACATGGAAGTCAGTTTCCATATTGTTCACTACATGTGCAGGAGGGTGTCTGCGCACTCAACAATGCCCACAAAATTTTAAATTTCTACGTATTTGAAAATTCTAGTAACAAGTTTTTATCCCATTTTGAGAGTTAACCGAGAAAGTTTACGAAATGTGTGAATCTAAAAACATCCGTAATATACAAAATAATTATCCGCCTTCTTCTTTGATAAATAAAATAAATTTATTTATTAATGAATTTGGAAATGTGATTTCAAAAGAGGATTTACAAATATTTGTGGAGTCAAGGAACATGTTCATGGACGCTGGAGTAATGGAGTTTATAAAAACAACATATGGAGAATACATTCACTTATGCGCATTTTCCTATGGTAATATAGAAACATGTGCATGTTTTCATTTTGTAATTCAACAATATAGAGTTAAAAAATTTATTTCATCATATTACGAAATTCAAAAATAAAGGAGAAAAAAACACACATCTCTCCCTTTTTTATTTTATTCAATTTTATTTTCGAGGTGGGTACAGCAACAGGTTTCAAGACGAAGGAAACCAAAAATAAAACAAAAATGTGTATAAATATAGTGGTGTATTTTAATGCATCTTTAGTTTAAGATAAACATTCAAACTATTTTCATTGAAACCAAAAAAAAAAGAAAAAAAAGGAGAGAGAAACCAATCCCACAATGATCTCGGAGAAAATTGAAGAATTTTTAAAGGAGTACGGAAATGAGATCTTCCAGGAGCACGTTACGAAATTCAAAACATTTCAAACATATTTCAAAGATGTGGAGGCTATTCCGGTAATTCAATCAAAGTATGGAGAACACCTTTCTTACTGCGCCTGGGCTTATGACGATTGTAAAGTTGGACCTGACACCTGTAGATGCATGCATGTCGAGAAGAGGGAGCAAGATGCCTTAAAATTAATGGAACGATATATTAATTTATTTAAAAGACTAAATAAAAACTCAAACTTTTTTTAAAATAAATAAATCCTAAATTTTTATTTCACAAAAATTAGTTGTCTATTAAAAAAAAAAAAAAAGGTTATTATAAGGTAGCAACCGTTACATTACATGTTTAGTCAAGTTAATTGAATCCACTTTCCCATACTTAAACACACAAGCACAAGCCGCCCCGGGTAGGCACAAGACGGGTAGGCACAAGCCGGGCAAACACAAGACGGACACGCACTATAACACTCCCCGCTGCCAACACCACCACCACCAACACACAATCTTTCAGATTCCTCGATCAACAGGTAAGCACACTCACTCACAACACTCACCCTAGAAAATCCCTTGCCACAGACACAATCCTACAAATTCCCACGCATGGGAACTCACCACCACACGATCTTACAAATTCACACACCTGAATGCACGTGATCATGCATCCGTGGAAAATGGGGGAGGATCACCATTAACCCAAACTAATTAATCGATTTTTTATGCTTTTTAAATCACCTGCACCCCTCCGTGTGCAGTCACGCGTGACTAATTACCCCTGCACCTGTGTGGAGTCATGCGCATCTGTGCTAGAACCCGCATTACCCTACTACTGCGCCCGGCTACGGGGCCGATCCTGGCCAGCCAAGGACCACCTCGGATCCTCCAAGGATTCGCCTCCATTTCCCCGCCCTTTTAATTTCTTGCCGCTCCAAAACAGGCAGCAGGGCCGACTTCCTGCCTGTCCCCGCAAACATACAAATGTTTCTGTTGAGGACCCTGGTCCGGCTTTGTATTTATCCTGGCCCGTGATTAGCATCCTTACAAGTTTTTAATCTCGAACGGCCCGGCATAATCAATGCCCGTATATGTAAAAGCCCTCGAGAAGGAGACTCTGTCCTTTGGAAGATCGCCCATCAGCTGAGTTTGCAGTCTCTTCTTGTAAATCGTGCAAATCTTACACGGATTTACCACCGCCTTGACTAGATTCTTGATTTTTGGAATCCAATATTTCGATCGGATCAGGCGTATGATTAACTGACTACCGCCGTGAAGAGTAATCTGGTGGGTGAATTGGATGAGAAGGCGAGACAGTTTACAGCCGTAAGGCAGAATTATTGGATGCCGTTCATCATACTGGAGGGCACTAGAAGCTGTGACGCGACCACACGCCCTTAAGAGGCCGAGTTGGTCCGTGAACGGAAATAAATTTAAAATTGGACTTGCTCCTGGAAGGGGCTTTTTTTACCGCCAAGTGCTTCAGCTCTTGGCCGTATGCTCGACGCTGCGCAATGGAAATCAGCGCTCGTTCTGCCTCTCGGATTTCTTCACTCGTGAGTCGTGAAGTAGAGGAGATCGCGCCTTTACGGCAGCGACTAAGGAAGCGCCGAACATACGCCAGGATACGCAGTGCTTTGTCCAGCTTAGAGAAGCGTTCGAGAAATTCGTCAGAGGGGACCTGGCTGAAATGTACTTTCACCGTGCGCTGCTCGAGTTCTGTGTTCGGATGCACATCGCTTTGTGCTGGCCACAGCTCTTGTGGCCCTTGCAGCCACTCTGGCCCGTGCCACCAAAGTTGACTATCCGCTAACTCGAGTAGGGACACGCCTCGACTAGCTAAGTTGGCGGAATTTTGTTCGGAACGAACATGTGCCCAGCAGTCGACTGGTACTGCCTGAGTGATCTTGGCCACTCTGTTGGCGACAAACGTGGTCCAGTTGCACGCAGGCTTCCGTAACCAGGCCAGAACGATTGTCGAATCGGTCCAGCAGCGTATGTCGGAACTTGGTGTGGGCATATTGGGAAGAATAACTGTCACCATTTCGGCTAACAGCACGGCCCCACATAGCTCTAGGCGTGGAAGTGACACGGTCTTGACTGGATCGACTCGTGTCTTGGATGTGAGGAGGTTAGAAAGGATTTCCTAACGTACGTAGATCGCCGCTCCAAAAGCCTTTTGAGACGCATCGCAGAATCCGTGATACGCCACTTTGATTTCAGGCTGAAAAACAGACCCATCTCGGAACGCGGATCTGCTTGAGGTCGGAATACTCATGGAGAAACGCCTTCCACCTCTGACTCATTTCGCTGGGAAGCTTATCATCCCAGCTTAAATTTTGTAGTCAAATCTCCTGCATGAACATTTTGAAACGTATTATAAACGGAGCGAGCCATCCGGCTGGATCAAACAACCTCGCGATTTGGGATAACACCTCGCGCGGAGGACTCCACCACTATTTCTGGCGGCACAAAATAGAATTCGTCGGACTTAGCCCTCCATCGAGTCCCGAGCGTTTTGGCAGTGCTTTCGGTATCGATATCGAGGAACTCGCTATGAAGGAGGTGTTTCACTTTCTCAAAGGGAAACCAGCAGAGCTAAGAGCTGCTTGTAGCTCTTGGATCGAACTATGGGCCTCAGTTATGGAATTTGCCCCTGCCAGAACGTCATCGACGTACATATGTTGTTTAATAATGTGGCTGCTTTTGGAAACGGCCTTTGGACATCCTCTGCTAGCTGCTGCGGCACTCGAATAGCGAGGAAAGGCGCACAGTTGACCCCGAAGGTAACTGTTTTCAATTCAAAGTCTCGGATATCACCCTCCTTATTTCGGAACAGGATTCTTTGTAAGGGTGTATGCTTCGGAACGACCAAGATCTGGCGGTACATCTTTGTAATGTCCGCGCTGAACACGTATTGAAAATATTGCCACTGCAGAATTTGGGTGGTCAGATCAGATTGCAGTACTGGACCAGCATGAAGAATATCATTTAAGCTGGTTCCATTCGCAGATGGACTTGAAGCGTTAAATACAACGCGAAGCTTTGTCGTCGTACTGTCGGGCATGATTACCGCATGATGTGGAAGATAGTAAGTTGGGGCACTATGAGTCGATGGAACTTCGGTCATATGACCCAGATCCAGATACTCCTGAATCACGTTGTCATATTGCTCATTTAAGGAAAAGTCTCTTTTTAAACGATTCTCGTTTCGAAGAAACTGAGCTAACGCAATGGACCTTGTATATCCTTAATCGGACCCAGAGTTTTCAGGGTCGCAGAATGGGAGCGTACCTCCCGCTTGCGTCTCTCTTGGTAGTCTGGAGGAAGTTTCTTTCGCAATAGGAATCTGACTCTTTTACCATCTGGAATGGTAGATCCTCTACCTCCCAGAACTTGCTGAGAGGCAAATCTAAAGAATCTTCGTTTTTGTGGTGTACTTCAGTCGTATTGGAGATCGACCCTGTAAGTACCCACCCGAAAATGGTCTCTTGGCCTAGGAGTCATCCACAAATGTTTATTCAAGTGCCTTGCATCATCACCGACGGCAAAGGATCAGCTCCGATCAGTATATCGGTTTGGGAACTTTCAAAGAAATTAGGGTCTGCCCATTGGAGATCGGGCAGGTCTTGCAATGAATTCCTGGAAACTGGATGGGAGGGTAGTTTGCCCGCTAATTCCGGAAGGACGTAGGCTGCGGTATCTAATTGTAGACCCGGCCTAGTAGGGGAGCGGATTGCAAGCGGACAGAGTTTCGTTGACTCTGCCGAAACCGATTGGTTTAGCCCTGAGACTTGTGTCTGTATTTTTCGGAATGACAACTTGAAGATGTTGAACATACATTCGGAAATGAACGTCGCCTCAGATCCCGAGTCGAATAAAGCTCGGGCTCGGTAACTAGTGCCCAAATGGCACACGTCAACAATTGCCGTGCTCAGTATGACGGCCGTAGTGCCTGAGGCGAAATAATTCTGCACCGTTGAGGTGCTCGCGGATGCATTGTGGCTGGAGGGTCTTAAGGACTGTTGCGTAGAGGGCGACAAGGCTGGTGAACTCGCGGTTAGAGCATTTGAGGAACTCGTGGATAGAGAACTTGGGGAGCCGCGATGCAGCAGAGTATGATGCCTCCCCCTACACGTGAAACAGCAAGGAGCTGATGGCCTCTCGCAAAACAATCCAGGCATAGCTGCTTCTTTTTGATGTATATATGACATATGGAGAAAACGCGGGCACAATCTAATCGGATGATTTTTCTTATAGCATAAGTTACACCCTTCCTGTTTGGTGCTGACCTTTGCCTCGAAGGATTGCAGCTTTCTGGGAACTGACTGAGTCGGCTTCATATCCTCGATAGCCTCCAGTGTCCGATACCTTTCGCTCAGAAAGGTGTTCATATCCTCCCAAGACGGAATTTCGGACTTCGATGTGAGGGACTGTTCTTATAAGGAAAAGTTTAACTTTGGCAGTTTGCTTGCGCACAGGAAAACCAGCAGACAATCCCAGTTGTCCGTGGATATATGGAAATGTGCTTGCGTTGTCAAACACCCCTGAATCATGGAATGCAGCTCCTTTAGAGCCTGTCTAGATTCTTGTGAAATTGAACTCAAGTTGAAGAGGAGCTTGAGTTGGCTGTTGACTAAAAGTCTTTTGTTTTGGAAACGGTTTTGAAGTGCTTTCCACGCCGACGCGAAACCGTCATTTGTGAGCGGGGATTTGGACACTATGGCCTTGGCCTCGCCACTAGTTTTGGGGAGGAGATGGAAAACTTCGGTATCGCAGGGCGGTAGCCGGCAACCGGACGAAATATGCGGTTGAGAGGGAGGAACTTGAACGGCTTGATGCGTCACTCTTTTAAGCGTCTCGCTGATTTGTGCTGCACAGTTCTCATATATGGAATAGCAATAGTCATACTTTGCCTGTAAAAGAGGTAGGTGGCTGAGGGATCCTTCTTGGGCAATTAGATCAGAGCATATTTCATACTCTTTTTCGACCTTATCCCATAAGGCTCGCACTTGCTGCAGACGGACTTGCAATGTGTGTGAAGACTGCGACGCCTGACTAGGAGTGTTGATCTTGTCTTCTAAAACGCTGACGCGATCGCTCACGGCGATGAATTTGTGCAACGCAGCGGTTGCGGCCGTTGGCTGATCTGTTGCCTGATCTGTTGCCGACATTCTGCTACTAGCGCAAGTGACCCTCAGGAATTTAGTCCCGGATGCAGAGGGATTCTCTGGCTGTCACACAAGTGAAGATTCGCTTGACGCTTTTGCCAGCGGCTTGGAGACGACAATTCTCGGACATGCTTTCGAGCTGGTCGATGGAAGATCTCCGATCTTCGGGCTAGAGGACTTGGGCACTTGTTGCGAGAAGGTAGCGGAGAGGAAAGAGTAGGTTTTGTTTCCCTTTTTGGTGTTGGCGTTGGCTTCTTGTCACCCTCGACGGGAATACTCAGTTACGCTCTCAGAAAACAGACGGCCGGCCCGCCGCCAAAAAATGGAGGAAACGAAAAACTGTACCGCAGACTCGGCTTGGAGCCAAATAGCTGATATAGCTAGAAAAATAGCTAAAAAAAGTAGCCGATAATCACGGAGAAGATAGCTGCTACGCTCCTTGGAAAGAAGAAAAAAAATAAAATAAAATAGCTAAATATAGCTCAAGGTTCCGAAAAAACTAGCTGGAAAAATAGCTAAATATCAGAATAAATGAGAAAAAAAGCTGAATAGCTGAACACAAAATAAAGAAAATAGCCAAATCGTAGAACCGATGAAAAAAAAGAACGACAAACCAACCGCCAGAAAAATACGAATATCAATGTCAAAAGAATTAAATAGCCAGAAAAAAACAAATGGCTTGAAACGATAGCCTAGGAGTCCAGCCAAAATCTTTGATTTTGATCTGAAATTCTCTGGCTAGATTTTTCGTAATTTAGGAACACAATCAAAGCGTAAACACTTTTGCGACACAAAGAAAAGAAGCCAAAAAAAAACTAGCTGGAAAAGGACTCTAAAATAGCTATCGACTTTGAAATTTTCCTTGACGATGATTTAACAATTATTCGAAAAATCTAAATTTTGTTTCTGCGATAGATTTGTATTCAGGAATGCAAGATTTTGTATAACCGGCACTGTATTTTGCTCGTTACTATCGGAATCCTATGAGTGCAGTTGATTGTACATGAACAAGATTTTGTATGACCGGCACTGTATTTTGCTCGTTACTATCGGAATCGTCTGAGTGCAGGTGCTTGCATATGAA